>JAAAKR030000004.1:164611-183401 GCA_010014985.3 Delias pasithoe
GCACTATCCAGTAATATAACATATTTATTTAGGTACTACATAGGTAACTTTATGCGCATCAATTTAAAACAAGTGATTATTGTGTAATGTGCCTCTTACAAATTGCATATTAAAATCACTGCGCAGGTGTCACAACCATTTCTTTTGTAGATTCTAGATCTTTAGATAATATAAACATTAGCTTTGTTAAGTAGAATCATTTAATCATTAGATATCTATAAAATAAAGTGTTTCTTTACTTCAAACATGAAGACAGCATAAATAACGATTTTAATTAAATAAAATATGCTAAAAGAAGATTGTTTAATTGTCACGCATGTTGTATTTAACCTTTTCTATATTGTTATATATATGAACATGACTCCTAAAAGGCCGGCAACGCACCGGCGGGCTTACAAGGGCTGGAACGTGCCAATATTTGCCACCGTTTTCATAAAAAAAGGTAAATTTTATTATATTTTGCTATTTTTTTATATATATGTTCTAGTAGAGAAGAGAAGTAACATTCGTTTATGAAGTATATTAAGTGTTGACAGTGTTTCTGGGGCATGTATCGAATAAAAAATATGTTATTACACTTATAGAGATACTATTAGACTAATAGGATTAAAGTGTACATTTAGTTAGAAATAAAATTGTCATTGAAAAAAATTCGAACCTAATTTACATTCCAAAATAATCCAGAAAGTTATAATGACTCTAAATGACTGGCCAGAATTGTATAGACAAGCAAAGTTTATGAAATTCATCTATGGTTCAGTATGCTTTTGGAATAACTAAAAATTATTGTTATACGTTATGAAACATATATATCTGTCTATCAAGTCAAGAGAGCTTAAACTATACGAATAAACAAATCTTGCTAAATAAATTTAAAATAAATTGCCTTGAAGAGTTATTTCATTTAATATTGGATCTCGCGAGATAATCCGTAAGGAATATACTTACTTCTTATATTTCAGTATAAGCAAAGCGCAAAATATTGAACCCTAAAATGACGTATTAACAAATCTCGGGAAAAATCTTAAAGACACGACACTATGAAGGCTTTTAAAACACAATAAAAAACATACAAGTCCCTTCAATACAAAAATGCACCTGAGAATGAGGGCGGGACCACTTGACTTATATTACGAGAATTATAAATCAAAGCTTTATCGTCGCTTAAGTATGCTATGCATCCAATGAGGATTTACTTGATGCATTTTATATATAGAACTACAGGACTACGCAATGTGTTGCATGTTTGAATATATTGTGTAATAGATTTGAATAGGGAAAGAGAGGAAGTCGCAGGCAGTGATAATAATTCGTTTAGTTGAAGGTGCGCCCGCGTTTTTTTTCGTATTGTCGAGGCCCACACAGGTGCGTTCACATCCTAATTTACTATTCCCGATACGGTACAGGATCTTAGAAACGATGGATTTAATAGCTCTTTGTAACTAGTTAGTCGTGATAGGACTTCCTTATCTTATATTTTAATATTAATGCATTGGAAAGAGTATAATTTGTCACCGTCTCTTTGATTGATGTTTTGTAGTAATAGTTATAAGCAGACAGAGCTTGCTTTCTACTGGAAACCTATTGGATAACTATTTATGCTCTAACATTTTAAAGAGATTATTCAATTTAACGAAACTCTGAAATTCACGGGAATGAAATTTTAGGTATACAAAAGATTTATTCTGTAATTGTAGTTTTAGCCGAGCTGTGAAATAGCTTACAATCATAGTTTACATCTCGCCTAACCAATATAAATGCTATAATAATTTAAACAGCATAAAACTAATTCGGCATGCCGACTGTCGGCAATTAACTGAACACCCGGTACATGACATCAGAGTAGAGAAAAGTTAATTGAGCAAAATTGTTAGAATTCGTAGCCAATCTTAATGGATCAGCATCGGATAAATTAGTTATGATTGTGCGTAACTGGCTCTTGAGGTTTTTGACGCTGGGGACTTGCTTATTTGTAGTGTGATAATTATTAATTATTGTTATTATATAATGGATAACGGAGAACGCGGATCAACTTTATGGTAAGAGATCAGGCCATGAACAACAGTTCCACAACCCGTTATTTGGTTGTGTTACCAGCCTTTTATGTCGCTTGATAGGTATAAATTCACAGGCCTCCGATATCCTCACTCACTCAGTGAATCCCAGTATAATCGTCATGTTTCATGTCGATATTCTGTGAGTCTGTGTTTGTGTCGCAACGGACGAGCCGGCCCAATTACAGCGGTAGCTTAAAAGACCGCTCAGCCACGAGGTACTAAGAGGATACAGCCACTATTTGAAAAAGCAGCCACTTGCCAGCCAGCATATCACTTGATATTAGACATAGATAAAGTGACATCACACAACACTGCACTGCTATATTTATATGTAGTTATTTATTATTTAGTATTAATGTTATTTAGTAGTAATGTAAGTTTTTAAAGTAAGTTGTAATGTAAAGGCAAGTGGATGCATTCCTTTCCTTCACTGTCCGAACGATGAAGACAGAAAGTCTGATTAAACTTTATCATCTTCTCCATTTTATTTTTACTAATAAGTAATAACATTTTATTTTAGTAAATATTAATAAAACAATGACAAAGGACATGAAGTAGGGTTTGTTGTTGCATTGATATGAAGAAGAGAGTGTCATAGATAAGTGGCTTAAAGACACTACCTTGAAGCGATGGTAGCGGGGGTATCGGGTTCGAATACCAGTCCGGACAATTATAATTTAATTTATAATGTATTCGGTCTCTGGAAGGGCTCAACAGTGGCCTGGCGAGTGTCTTAAAACTGTCACATCCGTGGGAGAGCCATACTGAAGCATATGCTAAAGCACTAATTGGGCCGGCTCGTCCAAAATGATACCACCAGTTCACAGAATACCCACCGAGAAACGGTAGTTGTATCTGAAACGGTACTTCTACTGTGTTTCGCTGAGTGAGTGCCGGAGGCCCTTAAAATGCCGCTTAAGTGGCGTAAAACGCCGACAACACAACCAATGCGCGGACTATGGCGCGGTAAGTGATGGGCGGTGGTGTTATTTTACCATATAGGAGACTCACCTGCTTCGTTGTCCGCTATACCAAAAAAATGGCACAATAAAGACGGAACAGTTATTTGTAGAATTAATTCCGCATATTTAAATATTAGGTAAAGGATTTGTTTAATTCAAAGACCACTGTTTTGTGTTCGTCACTAATCAGTTGCGTGCAATTAAACGGTGTATGTCTTAATACGATTTCGAAAAATAACACACATTAAAGACAAAAACAGCTATAATGAACTTTATTACCGGGTCTAATAAGATTTGAACGTGCGGGTCGGTCATGGACCCTCAATCAAACGATTTGTAACGTTTTGAAACGTTATATTAACTACACCCAGGAATTTACATTGTGTTTTTCTATCGATTTTCTTATGTGAGTTGTATGCCATACTAAATTCTTATGTTGATCATTATAGTATTCTTATTGGAAAGTTACTTTTAAGAATGATTAACAAGCAAATAAGTTTTAGTATATAATGTATTACCAAATAAAAATATTTGCTCATTTTAATGTAATGAAACCTTACAAAATTATTAACATAAACACGTACAAATATCGCGAATATAAATTAGCAGATACTAACAGGAGAGTCCACGAAATAAGTCATTTAAAGTAGAAGCTTTCAATTAAATAGATAACATTTTTGTATAATATTTACAAGTGTTGGATCACCTACTTGCTGATTGTCTATGCACCGCTACAGGAAGCTATTGATATAAAGCCTTGACAGCACGTTCGTTAAGTAATAAAAGGAGGCGCCATTTTGGATTCAATTCGTTGCGTTGCAATCCGTTGTGAGGACCTGGGAGGTCCATCCGGCGCCGAGCATTTGCATCGGACGCGGTAAGAATCTATTATTTTATTTAAAAGCAATCACTGTCCTATGCCATTGAATTAGAGGTATTTAGTATCTGCGAAGAGCTATACAGTAATATATACAGGTAAGAACCATATTAAAATCAAAATTCAGTTTGTTATTATCATGAACGGCCTCCATTTTGATTTTGTCCACTTATAAAAATAATTTATAAAGGCTTATTTTGATATCTAATTTAATATTGTTAACCGATTTTCAATTATCATCAATTCGCATTAATCGCCTGGAATTCTCATATGTAATGAAAAGACAATTCAAATTGTTAGAAAGGAAAGACATTCATATGATTTTATTACAATTGACACAAGACTTGTAAGTGCAGAATTAACGACAGGTGGCCTGCGCACGTGCTGCATCAAATAAAACGCAATGAATGTTAAACGTAGGTATTGAATTCCATTAAAAATCATCAAAAGTAGCCAATAAATCATGACAAAATATACCTTGAGAGTATACATTTTAACTACACTTTACAACACCATCGCATATAACATATGACTTTTTATAATATGATTCACAAGATACTTTCTGATTCCATATCATTAAGATATTTATTGCAATCTGTGGCTTAGTGTCATTAAGTTTTGATAATAATGCTAGCAGTTATAAAACTTACTTTTGCGTGGCTTCGCCTCAGATCTCGCTGAGGGCAATTCGCCACCCTCTCTGACTGCCTGACTTTTCATTATCTAGATGTTTTATTAAAGGAGGGCTGCTAGCAGGGGTGCTAATAGGGCTAG
Organism: Delias pasithoe; assembly: GCA_010014985.3. NCBI lineage: Eukaryota > Metazoa > Arthropoda > Insecta > Lepidoptera > Pieridae > Delias > Delias pasithoe. The sequence continues at coordinate 169,282 of JAAAKR030000004.1, forward strand.
CTGTTAGCAATTTAGGAAAATCTTTGTACATACATTTTTATATATTCTATATATTACGTAACAAAACAATAAAAAATATAAATTTAATGTTGAGTATTTTGCTTGCTCTCTAAAATAATATATAATTTTTAAGATATTTCTATTGCTGTCGTCCTTTTCATATGAAAATATAACACAAGTATGTATAGGTATAGTATGTTACATTTATTTGAATTAAAAAAAGTGATTTTCAACCCTATCAAAGATCAATGCAAAATATTAAGTTACATGGTGTGGTGTGTGTGAGGGTGGAATGTTTGTACTGGGATTTAGGGTGTACAATATTGCATTCCTATAGACTATACAGAGTAGACAAAGGGCATAGACATGGTCACGCATTTATCAAACATAGTTTTATGACTATAAATGTACCAACGAATTTTGCTCTTTATAATAACGAGACAGGGCTTTCAATAATAAAATAGGTGTAAATATACTTGGCATATATCTTACGACTTGGAGAACTTTAAAAAAAAGCATGCCTATCTCTTCAAGGCCGACACTCAGCCGCGGCCTTGCAAGCTCTGGTGGTGTCCACGGTCGGAGGACCGCTTATCCTAGGTGAGCCTCCTGCTCGTTTGCCACCGTTTCCTTAAAAAAATCTTGTTAAAATAGAATACGAAATGTGCATTTAGAATATTGCTAAATTATCATTAAAATAATTAATATATAAACAATAACTTATATTATAAGTATTTTTAATACCTTAAATAATTTCTAAGTATTTTATTAAAATGAGTACCCACAGTAAATAGCAGACACCAAAATGTAGATTCATATAAAATAATACCTGGACATTAGTTTCTTGATTAATTAAAACACAACGATTATAGTATAAGTAATTTTAAAATAAATATCTTAAATTACTTCAAAGTCATTTTCTTACAATGAGTACCTATAGTTAACAAGAGATACCACAGTATACTTTTCTAGAATAATCTTAAATATTAATTAATATAATAAATCTTTTGTAAGAATATTTCGAAAAATACCTGGCCAGTATCGATGTTGCCATATGCCGTCACAGATACATTTATATCAACATTCCACATTCGATCGACGGGGAACAATCACAACAGTCATAATTTCTCGAAAGTGTTTCACAAAACATAACACTGACAATGACACGAGCCTAACAAAAACAATCGACTCACATTGGCTTAGTTGATTTGGTTTCTGAAACATATTTCACTAGCCTGAAGCTATAGATAATAACTTATTATTGTATATTCCAATACTTGTTTTATAAAAAGGAAATGTTTGTTTGAAATATAATTGTACTTTTGTATATTTTTAAACTACTGCATCGATTAATACATAAAAACATACCTAATTGAAGCTATATTCATCAAATTCGTAAAAGCTTTAGTGTAATCTGATAAAGTGTATTTGTAACTAATAAATAAATACAGTACTACATATTTTCTAAAAAAGCATTGAAATTAGTCTCTTAATTAATGATATAATATGTTATATTATATGCGAAAGAAGATACGTGACAAAATAGTATGCGTATATTTTGTACGAGTGGATATTTTTTTAAATAATTCAAATTAGAATTGGAAAAAATTCTAAGCTATCAGTTCCTAACTTAATAAAGTCGAAATGTTAAGCTTCTTAAAATAAAATAAATACGAATTTATGAACTGTTCTAATACGGCTTAGAATGTTAAACGATACTGACTTAAAGTATTTACATTTTGATTTGTCATTTCTTATAATCCGTGAATTCCATTTGATAGGAATATGAATGCTTTTTTATTTATCTCCAAACATAGAGCTGGATTATGTACAGCTTAAGACTCCGTAATTTCTTCGTTCATACAACTATTTACATCAAGATTAATGCAAGATGAATGTCTTTTTACTGTTTCTTTTTTGGTTTAACAGCCAACTTATGAAAAGTGATTTCGTGATATTCCGCCACTGAATATATGTATAGATTTCGTAAAAGTGTTTGTCTGAGATGAATAATATATAAAATATATAACTACTTAAATTAATTAAACTTTTCCAAATATATTATTATTATTGGTTAATAAATATTTGCTCGTGGAATAGCAGTATTATGTAAAACAGCTTAAAGTTAAGCTCGAAATGTCTTGCAACTAGTACTTAATATAATTATTGGCTGGACTGGCAAGACCAGTCTGCATAGCATAAAATTTTTCTCATAATCTCAAACGTGAAACGCACGTGCAGTTTGAATGTCGACGGTCGCCGTGATTCATATGCACGCCGCGGCTTTAACCGCAAAAATATTCATTAAATTTAATGTTGTATACAACGAAGCGGAAAAGCGATAATCTATTATATAGCATCACCGATAACACTTACCTTCTACTATAATACTATTAACACAGCCAAGAAACATATTATTTACAATTTTAAAATATATGGAGACAAAACGACAACTATTATTTTTTCTAGGTACCACGATTCCTAGCTGGTTAAAATGAGCCTGTGTGTCCTTTTAATGAACTAGGTACACAAGCTCAAAACCCTTTTAAGGCATCTCGAATAAGTTATAATACAACCAATAAATATAACTTTATCTCTAAACCGAAGCGTGATTCATATTCGTTATCCACTCGCACGATTAATAAAAAAAAACATTCGGTTTCTTGTAGACTGATGATCCAATAAAGAACGCGGCGTCTCAAAGTGAAATGGCTCCAAATACTCAGGTGCGCCTCAAGAGATACAATGTGAGTCGCGCCGCGCAGCCAGAAAATAGAATTAAAAGACACCACAATGGACCAAAGCCCTTTTAATGCATACAAATACGAAGGTGAAATCCCACCAAAACAGTTCAGCTGGCGTTCTTATATTATAAAAGTAAAAAAGGCGTATACAAATTAAAATTATTCTCATACAATTGAAAATTTGACTAATATGTGGTACCATTTATAAATTTATTTGATGTTCTTACATTATATAAGTTTATTTTTAAAGATTGATTACATTTCAATGTTTAAAAATACATATAAGTTTCTGTAATCAAAGCAAAAATAATGAAATATATGAAATTTAGTGTTATATTAATTATATGTTTATATTTTAATTATGATATTCACAAAAAATATTGGGCGAATTTTGCCTCAGATAACATGTCTGAGCGTTAAATTAGAATTATAATAGTTTCTATATTTATTAACACTGTTTCTGCGGACATTGAAGTGAAAAATACAATTTGTTAGTAGTGGGCTATATATTAAAATATATATTAATATCATCAATAAAGTTTTCTTTTCAGGTATAAACTTGATAGATAAATTATTAAAGCTTACATTATATGATTATTCAACAGAAAGAGTTCCTAGTGACATCTTACCTAAAAAAATACAAACATATTAACAATTAATATATGAATTAAGAATTTGTTAAAGCGCTATCTATTGTCGAGTAGGTAAGTCCAAAACTTTTTTATTGCATCTTGGACTTAAACGATATTTTTTATATATATTCTGTGATCAACATTTTGATGGCATTATTCTCACACATGGTAACCCTAAAGTTATAAAACTCAGCCTACATTTAAAATTGATCTTTATTTTGATTGGTCGGTGCTATTACGCGGGGCGCAGGTTCTAACTACAATGATTTTGAGTTTCGCGTCGTCCATTTGCTGTCGGCCATATTGGGCTGTGACGATAAGCCGAGTTGTATTGAAGAGAATAATCTAGCCGCATTGCGGCGATCGGTGAATTTTTCCATAAAGGTAAACAGAAATATGTATATTAGTTATCCTACAGTTACTAGAATTCAAATATTTAATAATTGCACTGGGTATCTCCACTATTTACGGTATGTATATGGTGGTCGTTTATAAGGTGCTAGAGAAAGCTATGCTCACCCATTCGAAAGCACAAATCTATTCTGCTTTCGTTAGTTACGAGTTTTACACTTCTACTTTATTAAATATTTTAAGGTTAGATGTTGCCAAAAGTAGCGCGTGTTCTAATTAATTTGATATTTCAGATTGGATAACGCCGATTCAAGATGTTTTTGTATAACCTTACCCTCCAAGGGTCTACAGCCATTACTCATGCCGTACATGGAAACTTTTCTGGTTCCAAGCAGCAAGAGATAGCCATTTCGCGTGGAAAAATATTAGAACTCTTACGTCCAGACCCTAATACAGGCAAAGTATATACTTTATTGAAAGTAGAAATATTCGGAATTATAAGATCCATGATGGCATTTCGTTTGACTGGAGGTACCAAAGGTGAGTGATTTGCGACCACGTGGTTTGTTAAAATATGTGCCGGCCGGTTTCTAACCTACATATTTGCATTGTCTTGCTCCATGGCCTCAATTTCTATGGGTGCGTGGTATAACTAGATGCATATAAAATATCATCACGTCGCACTTGGCAGTTTTACTTATTGCTGGGATGTATCATGTCATGGAACAAGTAAAACTTTCATGGCACACTAAGTAATTTATTTTACAAATATATCTTTACTAATTCATATCTAATTTGCAGATTACATTGTTGTTGGATCAGATTCTGGAAGGATAGTTATATTGGAATATATACCAGCAAAAAATATCTTGGAGAAGGTGCATCAAGAAACATTTGGTAAATCTGGTTGTAGAAGAATTGTTCCCGGACAGTATTTAGCTATTGATCCTAAAGGAAGAGCTGTTATGATTGGTAAAAATTATTTTTATTTTGATATGTTATTCAAGTTATTTCAGTTCAACTAACCTGTTATTTGTTTTTTTTGAAGGTGCTATTGAAAAGCAAAAGCTGGTGTACATTTTAAACAGAGATACAGAGGCTCGACTTACTATTTCATCTCCACTGGAGGCTCACAAATCCAACACATTAGTATATCACATGGTTGGTGTTGATGTTGGCTTTGAAAATCCTATGTTTGCCTGTTTAGAAATAGACTATGAGGAAGCCGACTCTGATCCAACAGGTATTCATAAATGAAACAAACCAATTATTAGAAAAGTAATTTGGAGTTACATTTAAATAATATAACAAATTTTATTAGATGATTATTAGAGGTCCGTGTTTCTGACTGGTAGTGACGCCAAATCCTCTTTTTTTATGACAACCTTAATAACGAGAAATTAACTTGATTTGCATTCCATTGTATAATATAATAATAATTTATTAACAGGTGAGGCTGCCCAAAAAACCCAACAAACATTAACATTTTATGAACTTGACTTGGGTTTGAACCATGTGGTGAGAAAGTATTCTGAGCCATTAGAAGAGCATGCTAATTTCCTTATAACAGTTCCTGGTGGAAATGATGGACCTTCTGGAGTATTAATTTGTTCAGAAAACTACCTTACTTATAAAAACTTGGGTGACCAACATGATATTCGATGTCCTATTCCCCGACGTCGGTACGATTTAGATGATCCAGAAAGGGGAATGATTTTTGTCTGCTCTGCAACACACAAAACCAAATCAATGTTCTTTTTCCTTGCTCAAACAGAACAGGGTGATATATTTAAAATTACAATTGAGACAGATGAGGATATGGTCACAGAAATTAAGTTAAAATACTTTGACACGGTACCTGTTGCAACATCCATGTGTGTTTTAAAAACTGGATTTCTTTTTGTTGCTTGTGAATTTGGGAATCAGTAAGTATTCTTACCTTAAGACTAATCAATTAGTTTCCAGTACATATAATCCAGGTTGTCTTTTAAATTTATATCAAAATGTGGTTAAATACATACACCATTCATTCATTATATTACATTATGAATGAGCTTGCATGACCTAGTAAGATATTAAATTTAGGATGCATGCATGTAAACCTGGGTCATTGAGTCTTATCTTAATAACCCAAAACTAACATGCAAAAAAATTTATCTCAGAACCAAGGTCCTTCCCTTATTATGGGGTGAGTGCACACTGATGTGAGATGTACATGCTGTTAAAATAAAAATAATACAAAGAGCTGGTGAATTAAACGTTAATGAATTTTCATTTTCAGTTACCTATATCAAATTGCACACTTGGGAGATGAAGATGATGAGCCTGAATTTAGTTCTGCTATGCCTCTTGAAGAAGGCGACACTTTTTTCTTTGCACCAAGACCATTAAGAAACTTAGTACTTGTTGATGAATTAGACTCTCTTTCTCCTATTTTAGGTAGGATAAAAATGTTTTTAACTAATCTTACAAATTTTATTCTAAATTCGTACAATGATGTCAATATTTATTCCGTGTTTCATCTGAAATGCTTTGACGAATAACTAAAACATAATCTGAGATATTTTAAATATTTGTTATTATTACTTACTTAATAATTATTTTCTGAGCCTCAAATATTCATTGCAGCATGCCAGGTAGCAGATTTGACTGGTGAAGACACACCTCAGGTGTATTTAGCTTGTGGGCGCGGTCCTAGATCTTCTATAAGAGCATTGAGACATGGTCTGGAGGTGGCTGAGATGGCTGTCTCAGAATTACCTGGTTCTCCCAATGCAGTATGGACAGTTCGAAGGCATAAAGATGGTAAGCTACTTTTACGGCACTGGATTTTTCTTTCAAAAAAGAAATTCTTTTAGGTTTGTAAGGCACATTAATAACGTGTATTTGCCTTATTCTGATATCAAAACTGTTGGAGCTAATGATTATAATATTTGGTCCGTGTTACTGACATGAGCTGACGCTATCCCTAACCACATATGAACGCTACTTATTATCAACAAATTACTAATAAACCCCTGGTTGTTTGTTATACATAAACACCAGTGGTTTTTATTTTCAGAATCTGCTATTGGCTGTTGACGAAATGAGATGGTTTCCTCAAAAGCAAAGGTAGGCATCAGGAAGTCATTTCTTCATTGGAGGCTGCCATCAAGAGGACTTTATTAGTTCGAAAATTAGGCATATTTCTTTGTTCTATTTGTATCTTTCTTTTGGTTACAGACGATTATGATTCATACATCATTGTGTCCTTCGTAAACGCTACGCTTGTGTTATCTATCGGCGAGACCGTAGAAGAAGTGACTGATTCGGGCTTTCTTGGAACGACGCCAACACTTAGTTGTCACGCTCTAGGAAGTGACGCGTTAGTTCAAGTGTACCCAGACGGTATTAGGCACATTCGCGCGGATAAACGTGTTAATGAATGGAAGGCACCAGGAAAGAAGTCTATCGTAAAATGCGCCGTCAATCAACGGCAAGTTGTCATTGCTTTGACGGGTGGAGAATTGGTTTACTTTGAAATGGACCCTGTAAGTATTACAACAGTACTTATGCACGCTTTTAAATACGTTGTACAAATAAGAATCTCGTAAATTCGTTTTCAAAGATGTAGTAATGACACCAAAATCGATCTATTTGTGTAGAAACAGCTGTCTTTCTGGTTTGAAGAAATCCCAATTACTATTTTTAATATAAAATCGACGTTTTGCTGTTAGCGGCCTTCGGGCTGCGTCCAGTAAGAGTGGTGTGTAGCTGTCTATATACAGTGAGATGACCACAACGTCGTAGATAATGTCCAAACTCCTGCTTGCAGTTGAGTGCGGAACTCGGCATATTCCATAGCCTAACTGGAGCCGCTCAGGCCGTGAAGGTGGCAAAACCATGCCGTGGACAAAATATATTAAAAATATTGTTAATATATATGAATTTTGAACAATTTTTTTTCAATGATTTTATATACACTGAAAAAAATTAATATGAACGTATTTTCTCAGACTGGCCAGCTTAATGAATACACTGAGAGAAAGAAGTTATCATCGGATGTTTCATGCATGGCATTAGGGTCTGTTGCTACAGGAGAACAAAGAGCCTGGTTTTTAGCTGTAGGACTTACTGACAATACTGTAAGAATTATCTCCTTAGACCCAGCTGTAAGTATGAGATTTTTTATTACTTGTTAAATAACCTCTTTTTCATGATGATACAAGGACACCTCTTAGTGTATGTGATTATAACACCCTAAAATGCGTTATTCTTTAAAATATCTGATTATTTAAAAGTATAACAGTAATTGTTTTTATTTGAGCATAACTTACAAATTCAAATTTGTTTTAGGACTGTCTCTCACCTAGATCTATGCAGGCCTTACCAGCTAGTCCTGAATCTTTATGTATTGTCGATCAACCTTTTGAATCTGGTGGAAAGTCAGCCTTACATTTGAATATTGGCCTCAGCAATGGTGTTTTATTAAGGACGACTTTAGATTCTGTCAGTGGTGACCTAGCAGACACGAGGACAAGGTATGTTAAAATATGTTCTTAATCTTGAATGCACCAAAACATTTTTCCCCTATAACAATTTTAATTTAGATTAATAAAGTTTTGTTTACAATGATTTTAAAATGCTGCAGTTTAGTAATTGACCCTCAATGATGACAAACCTTATCGCTCCTATATCAACTGATATATCTTGAAGATTACATTAACCAGAGCTGAGAGATTTAAAATAAAGAGAAATATAAGATCTCTTAAAAAAATGTTACTTAAAAGCTTATTTAATGTTAAGGTATTTGGGATCGCGGCCAGTGAAACTTTTCAAAGTACGAGTTCAGTCAGCTGAGGCAGTACTAGCTGTATCATCCAGAACGTGGTTGGGATACCAATATCAAAACAGATTTCATCTTACACCACTTTCATATGAATGTTTGGAATATGCTGCGGGATTCAGCTCAGGTAAAGTATTTTTGCAAAATATACCTTGGTGTCTATAGGGTAATTAGTCTTGCTTTAATTAGTGATCAAACTTTTCAACGTTTCGCAAACAATTGAATACAAATTCTACGAAATACTAAAAAATATTTCGACGCGTTTGCTGGTTGAGGCTCTTGGGCTTCGTTCAGTAAGAGTGGTGCGTAGCTGTCTATATACAGTGAGATGATCACAACGTCGTAGATAATATCCAAACTCCTGCTTGCAGTTGAGTGCGGAACTCGGCATATTCCATAGCCTAACTGGAGCCGCTCAGGCCGTGAAGGTGGCAAAACCATGCCGTGGACAAAATATCTTGAAAGCTTATAACAGCTCAATAAAGTTATACTAATATTAAATTGATATTATCTTATCAGAAACTAAGAAAATGATAAATTATTATTCAAAATAATATTTATTAATTTCAGAACAATGTACTGAGGGTATAGTTGCAATTTCATCAAACACCTTAAGAATTTTGGCACTGGAGAAGCTGGGTGCAGTGTTCAATCAAAATTATGTTCCACTAGAATATACTCCAAGGAAGTTTCTAATCAATGGAGACAACAATCACATTCTAATTTTGGAGACTGATCATAACTCTTATACAGAAGAGATGAAGAAACAAAGAAGGTTTGTTTAATAGTAAATCCATTCGTACGTGACTTCTATTGAAGAGAATTGATCAGGATTTTTTAAATATTGTATTTTATATTACATAGATAAACATTCTGACCACTTAAAAATCATAAAATAGAAATTAATTTGTTTCTAGTACTAGAATGTTATAGTATAAACTTGCTTCTTTTGAATATAATCACACAGGATGACAATAATACACGTATTACTGAATTAATTGTGGATATTCTGCAGTACTGATGATTATTTCAAAAATGCAAGAATAAATAGATACTTGGGTTTTTTTAAACTAATATTGGAATTATTAGGGTCCAAATGGCACAAGAGATGAGAGAGGCGGCGGCAGGTGGTGGACCTGAAGAGCAGCAATTGGCTAATGAAATGGCAGATACATTTTTGTCAGATGTTTTACCAGAAAACGTGTTTTCGTCGCCCAAAGCTGGTGCCGGTATGTACCAATATCTTCCATTTTACATAAAACTACTGCACCTAATAATAAAACATATTAACTATTATATTGAATTGTTTATATTAATAAAAATAACAATAAGTAGTTTGCCACATTCTCTGGGCAAGAGTGGTATGCATAAAGCAAACTGGCTCTAATCGATTGTGGCTACATTAATTCTTTGTATTAATCCCAGATAATTTTGAATAAATTATTTGATTCAAGCAATTGATACACTTTTTGAAAGAGTAACAATAATTACTAACATTTATCATGTTACATTTATAAATAAATATTTGGTGAAGTTTAAGCATAAAAACTTAACAGGTATGTGGGCCTCTCAAATCCGTGTAGTAGACATGAGCAGCGGCGAGGCAAGCACGTTATGCAAAATTCAGTTGGAGCAGAACGAAGCAGCCGTGTCTGCATGCCTCGTGCGGTGGGCGGCGCACGGAGACCACGCTGTACCGCATCTCGTAGTGGGAGTTGCTAAGGACATGCTACTTTCGCCTAGGACTTGTTCTGAGGGCAGCCTGGATGTCTATAAGGTAATTAAAATTAAATTTTTATAATAATTATTATAAACATTTATGTATAAATTAGTTATAATAAATTTGTTATTGCATGGTGTTGTCTTACTGGCACTATCTGATTCTTAATATTATATAATTGTTAGAAATTATCTAATTTTTATTAAATAATACCCTAATACACCCTCATTTTAGATGTTTACATGAAATGGTTCATTATTATATAAAATAATATTGGATCAGTATATTTTATCATATTTTGCTTCTCCTTTCTGTTTATAATTTCGGAGATAATGTTCGTCGAATAATTTTTGAGAATTTATATTTATGTTTGAATTGTTTTAGGTATATAATACAGGTAAATTAGAATTAGTACATAAAACACCAATCGACGAATACCCTGGGGCCTTGGCGGCGTTCAATGGCCGTCTCGTAGCCGGAGTGGGCCGAATGCTGCGACTTTACGACATTGGTCGTCGGAAATTGCTAAGGAAATGCGAAAACAGACACATTCCTAACCTCATTATAGATCTCAAGACCACTAGACAAAGAATATTCGTATCGGATGTTCAAGAATCGATATTCTGTGTTAAATACAAGAAAAGAGAGAACCAATTGATTATATTCGCGGATGATACTAATCCTAGGTGGATTACAAATATATGTATCCTTGACTATGATACAGTGGCCATGTCAGATAAATTTGGGAATGTGGCCATTATGAGGCTGCCTCATTCCGTCACAGATGATGTCGATGAAGATCCTACTGGAAATAAGGCACTGTGGGATAGAGGTTGGTATTTCGTGTTACATATTTTAATAGTATTAACTAAATTTATCATTTTACATACACATTTGTTAGAATGTGCAATTAAATCCATTCTGTGGATATCACCAATATTTTTCAATGATTTTTTTTATTTAAAGTTAATTTCAATAAATTGGTTTAATGTTAAAACAATGATACAGTTGTTACCTTACTGCAATTATAATTAAAATGATGATACCAATTAAATTCACACATGCTAGACTAATGATAATCCATGATTACATTTTTATATCTGAAGTTTTTCTTAAACAAAATGTAAGTTCTTCAATAAGACTTTGACTAATTACAGTAATTTTTCAGGTCTATTGAATGGGGCATCTCAGAAGGGAGATATGGTGGCAAATTTCCATGTCGGAGAAACAGTTACCTCATTACAAAGAGCTACACTTATACCTGGGGGGTCTGAGGCATTACTGTATGCTACACTGAGTGGGTCTTTGGGAGTTCTACTCCCGTTTACGTCCAGGGAAGACCATGATTTCTTCCAACACTTAGAAATGCACATGAGAAGCGAAAACTCACCCCTTTGCGGCAGAGATCACTTATCGTTTAGGAGCTATTACTATCCAGTTAAGGTACACCATTTTGTCGTTTTCTTGAATGGACTTATTTACTCTTAAAACCGTGTTTCGTTAGTGTCCAATGCTTAAGTCAGCAGGCCAGCCCTTTGGTCGGTGTGTGTTAGAGGATTGGTAGATCAAGCGTCGAGGTGCGATTTGCGTGCGTTGACTTTCTGTCATCGCCGTTTCTCGCCCAAGGTCGCACTTGCCCGAGAGTGGGACCTGGAATATTTCACTTCCCTAGTAGTGGCACGAATAATCTTATAAAAAAAATCTACTATTCCTATCTGGCTAGGTAGACAGCCTGGAAAATACATGCAATATATTGATAATTATGAAAACAAACTACTAAACAAACTAACAGTATTGAGTTAATTCATACAATAAGATACAGCAATACATGTATATCTTGAACTGATGATTGAATTCAATATTTCATAACTAAAATTGTTACAGAACGTGATCGATGGAGATCTATGTGAACAGTTCAATTCGCTGGAGCCCGCGAAGCAAAAGGCGATCGCCGGAGACCTCGAAAGGACGCCCGCCGAAGTGTCGAAGAAGCTCGAAGATATCAGGACCCGCTACGCCTTCTAATTATTTTATATTGGTATTAATAAAATAAGTTTAAATTTTGTTTTCGTTTTAATCTTATCACCACATTACTGAGCTATTCATAAATAAAAAGTTATGAATTTTGTTTAAGCCATATTCTTACCATATTGATTATCCAAGAAGGTGACATGATTTATATTTTGGTGCTAACATATATTGAATAATTAAAGCGCTAATTACTAACTGCGTTATTTAAACAACATTTGAACTTTTTAAGTGATTTATTTAACAAATCTGGAGTGAAACTTATTTCCAAAAGATGATAAGTCATCGATACTGATCCCAATAATGCCATCCATAAAATTATTGTCTCTATATTCGTTATAGAACAGACGCTATAGAACATGTTTGTGGTATTATATAATAAATTATCTTCGATAATGTAAAAAAAAAGATTAAATCCTGAAACTCACGCAGTACAAAGGTTATGCTCGTTTCAGTGAACAATACTGTCTTATCTTTGAGATATTGATGAAAAACGGAGAGTAGGTCTGGCGTGATCGCGGCATGGCAGCAAGGATTAGTGGATACGCTAGGCGAGCCACCAGCGCTCAAAAGATTAACTCTAAGCCGTCCATTCTAGGCTCTGAGCCTAGTATCTAAAAGAAATAATTGTAGTAATAATTTCTTTACAGACCAACAATATGATGCAAATGATATAAAGCTATAAGTGCGCGGACACACGCACCGTTTTACAAGCGTGTAACCTCGATTACTTTCAAGTTTTGAATTCGTTTTCTAAGTGAAAACATTTAAATTTATTCTTTATTGACTTCTCAATCGTCTTTGTTTTCGTACAATATATTTTATTGGATAGGTAGCACAACATTACATAATTTAACTTTCTATAGTTACTTTGTATCAAAAAAATATATCTTATGCAATTTTCTAATAACGCACTTTCATGTGGTTTAATTAAACGAATTACGACTTGCATTATACAGAAAACAATAATTTAATTTAATGCTTTCTAACACGTTTCATAATGATTTACTATATCGTTAGTACACAGGTGTATCGCTTGGAGGGAACGTGCCAACACGCTATGTTAGTAGGTTAAATTAATATTTTATAACAATTTGCTTGTCAAGACACAGTGGCCTAAATGCAAATGAGAAAAAAGCCACACTTCCTTACGAGTACGCGAAACAGACGTTTCTATGACTACCATATCGACCGGCGGCTTTTCCGAGGCTTTCGTTCACGTTTACGTGACGTACTGAAACAATGAACTGAAATAGTGTTCGCACGCATAGCGTCTAATGTCCTGAGTCACCGCCCTGTTCGTGTATAACTTAGTGTTTTGGTCGTTGCAGCGAGAAACGGACAATAATCGAGTCGTATTTCAAAATATAATGTAATTTTCTATGTATTTGAATGCGATGCATTAGCGGAGCAAGCGCGGGCAGTGAGTGCACACGCGAATCGAACCGCGACGCGCGACCGTCGATGCGCGTGCGTCCGTTCTTTAGAAGCACTCGGGAACGATCATTTCGCGGTGCACCGCATCTGCGCCGCGGCTGGAGGAAACGAGTGCAATACGGAGTATTAGAAAGTGTAATGTGGTGAGGTGCGATGTTGTCAGTCAGCAAGCCGGCCTCGCTAGTCCAGCAGAAGAAACAGCAGTGGGCGCGGGAGAGAGGTGAGAGCTACTTTACTCAAGCATCAGCTACTCTCATCAGGTAATTTCACGTTTTTTTATGCTCCGATAGTTGTTCTGCAGCATTAACTTGGAACAGCAGCATTCAGTCTCTGTATACATTAACCAGTCTATCATACTTTTTCTTGGTGTGTTTAATACTTTA
>JAAAKR030000004.1:183501-216735 GCA_010014985.3 Delias pasithoe
ATTTTGATATATTTTGGAGAGGAATTAGGAATTTAGATTATAGATCTTAATTAAATGGTATTGTTTTATTATAATAACAGTTTGTTCGGATTTTTTAAGATCAAACTTATTAGCAGTAGTCACTTAGTGGCATATTTTATTGCAACGCTCTCTTGCGCTTATAATCACTGACCGTAGTGGTTTTGTTATATTATGTTAACGGTACGATGAGTCCTTTACGTAATGCAAAATTTAATACAGACCATCTCGAAAGACTAATTTCAAAACTCCGGCCATGAAAACAATGTATTAATATATATTTGTATAACATTGCGATACTGCTTGCAATTTGTTTTTATGTATTTTGCAATTGCTTACGTTTTCTTTGGCTAATTTTAATCTACGTTGGTTAAAATTGGCTGTTTTTACTTAAATAATAAGCGTAGGGACCGATAAAAAGATAGCTTTTATGAAAATCAACAGCTGTTAGGCCAATGTTCATACAAAATTAATCAATACGACTTCCAAAATATAGAGTTTTGTGAAGGCAGCGCGGGTCGGTCAATGCTTTTGATTTTAACCTTGATAGACCGTCTGAGTAATTTAGTCGATTATTTTGTTTTTAACATATGTCTAATGTATGCATACTTAAAGTTTCTTAATTAACCTTCTAAAAAATTCAGGGTAATTGATTTTGTTTGTCTGAAAGTGTCCTTCGTTCAACTGCAACGCTTTTCAAATAATGTAAGTTGAATATATTACTAGAACCCATGTAAGACCACACAAAACGAAATTTTTATCGATGATTGAACTATTTATAAGATGTAAGAAATACGACACTTTAGACAGTAGGTACCTAAAGACAAATGTCTATTTTTTATGATACGGGTCGCTTTTCTACATATTCCGTTTCGAAAATTGTTTTATAATTGCACCTTTTTTGTGGTTTCTGCCGCAATAGGAAGTAAAAATTATATGGTCATTGCCTGCATTGTACATTTTGAATAGGTAGTTAGAATGCTCAATTCTATTATTGGACAACGGAAGTTTCCCATTGTAATTTGGTCGGAAATGTAACTTCAATTGATCACCAATATTTAAAAGTGGGAGTTTATTATTTTTAATGAAATAAAACTAGGAAAAACACTAAGTTGAAAAATAATGCATAGACCTTTTTAAACAATTTTACTATTATTTAACGTGTACTCGCGCGCGCTTGTTATAGTTTATATTGTAGGTAACCTATACGATTAAAACATTATTTATTTTAATTATGTACCACTATTTTAAAAGCTAATATATCTTATCAAAGTACCTATTCTAGATGTTAAAATTGTGAACTTTTGTTTTTTCCTTGTCCAGCCGAAATTCGGTTACACGCAAGCCAATTTTATGAATTAAAACTAGAACACAGACTTCTCGCCGTCGCGTCGGTTAAATACATAGAATTTCGAAACCACGTCGTTTCAGGCCATAGTAGGTTAACCTAATCTACAGTGTAGCGTGCATTGTGGTATGAATTGCGTTATCGACAAAACTGAAAACCCTCGAGTAATGGGGTAAAGGGGAATTTTTTACATTTTTCTTTAATCATGTCTGAAAATAGCTCATTACAATACGACTTTTTGTCATGGGAGGTAGTAGAGTGCTCCCTGTGGTCTTTAACTACCAATGTTTCGTGAATATAACGTGTCACTAAAATAGTTTTTTCATTTCAGAAGAAATGTCACATCTCTACCTACCTTGGGGTTCCGGTGAGCGTTATACGAACCGCTTATCAATACGGAACCAATTCGCAAGCTCATTAGAATTAAATAAACAGTCATATGAATATACCGAGCCAGTTCATAGGCAAAGAAGTCCTAGCCTACCTCCAATCCACAATATTGACCTAATAACAGGGGATAAAAAGACAAAGGAAATCCTAAATAGAAATATTACGAGTGCGAAAAGGTTCTCGTTTTATGACGAGGACCCGGAAGGCGATACTTCGGGTTACGGTAGCGAAACAGTCAATCACATGCAGCCTAAAAGAAATGGAAATCGTAATATAAATCTTCATCCAGAATTAGTTGTTGCTTGGCAGCAGGAAAAGAAGGATAATAGGTAATTTATACACAAATAGTTCAAGGTTTTTGACAATACAATCTTTAATTCTTTTCTTCAACGTCACTTTTACATAATTGGTTTACATGTAGCTTTCGTTATTAATTAAAATTTCACAGAGGAATGGAGTTACAATACTTTTTTTTTTTTTTTGAGAATGACTAACTCGCTGTATGGCCATATGGCCTTCCCTGATATCATATACACTCTAGCCAAGGATGGTGTCCATGCCAAGCCAAGTCCATTATACACACAGTACTTTATATCTATTAAAATTAAATTAATGACAATTTATTTTTGAATGACCCAAGTATCAATCAATTATACGATTTCAAAACGTAAAAAATCACATAAAGATGATTTTTTCGTAGATACGAAAAACTAAACCTTGAGAAGCGTAATTGGAGAACATAGTAGGAAATTTGAAATGACTGTTTTATTTACAGGAAGCAGCTCACCGTCGAACAAACAATGGCCGACGGTGGCTGGTCAGCCCGCAGTTCAGCTGCCGAGGAAGGCAGACCGCGATGGGGAGACCGTGGGGTCGCAACAGGTCGCCTTTGGGAACCCACCGCACCTACTGCTAGACTGCCTCAGGTGAGAGTTAGTTATTACATTGAAAAGGGCAATATAATTAAACAATTGTATTTTCCTGAAACTGGCAATACTACTATAGCGCAAATTGTGGAGTGGTCCATGGGCGGTGGAAATTTCTTACCCGTCTCTATTAAGAAGAGATTAAGAATGAAGTTAGTTGTTCATATTTTTACTAATGATTATTGTGCATATTTTTTTATGTTTATAGATGCCAAACCAAAATAAAGGTACTCCAGCTTGGGTGGAGCGTGGATTAAATAATATAATAGATAGTTCATCCGATGTATTAGCAATAGACCAAAGAAGTTCTGTTAATTCGGGATTAGATTTTGACAAGTCATCGTATAACGGCAGTGATGAAGGAAGGTAAACAATTTTGAAAATATCATACTTAAATATTTGAAAATGTAAGATATCTTAAAATCATCGTATTTCTCTTTTAGAACATATCTCAGAGGGCAAAATATACCGTTAGAACCAGAAATCAAAGCAGAAAGAGAAAGTAAAAGATTGAAAGCACTAGAGTTACAAAATATTATATTAAATCAGTTAGAAGAACGAGAAAAACGCAAAAAAGAAGAAAAGGAACAAAGGTTACGAGAGGAGCGTTTGGAAGAAATAAGAATCCAAAGGCAACAAGAAGAAGATCGTATCAGGCTTGAAGAGGAAAAGCGACGAAATGAAGAACGACAAAAAGTGGAGCAACGTAAATTAGACGCATTAAAAAGAGCACTAGAAGATGCAGAAAAAAGGGCGAAGGAAGAAAAAGAAAAGAGATTTAACTGCCACAAACAAGCCAATGTTGCGTGTAATGCGAGCAAAAGCATTGTGGAAAGCGCTAAAACGTGCTACGAGTCTATACGAAGCAGCCCTACGAAAGTCGCCAGCCCAACTAAATCTAGTAGAACATATGATATCCAATCAGCTCATAGCCTTAATAAAGATGTTGCTTCACAACCTGCTTCTACATTTAACTCACCAAGGTCAGTGGCGACAAATGGAAATTTAAATTTGTTTATTCACAATGTTCCTCCTCTTAAACTAGCAGACAACCAGTTCAACGTTGTCCCGATTGGTATAGCAGGGTCTGGTGAAGTGATAAACGGGCAAACAAATGCGATACAATTGGCAGTATTGGTGCCACATACTCTTAATAATAATTATTATAGTGTGTCTGTAAACTCAAACGAAAACTCTAATGTGGGCAAAGTATTAACCCCACGCAAATATCGTGAATTCAGAACAAAAGATGTTGCAACGCAAACCGATGGTGAGTTTCTCAAAGATGGTGGCGATAATAGTTTATATAATCAAGATAACGAAAGATTCGTTGAAAAAGACTACTCTAATATTGATGAAAATGCTCCACAAGAAAACAATAGAAATACGCTTAAGAAAGAGAAGCGACTTAGATCTGAAGAAAGATATAAAAAAGATATTGATAATCGCCCAAAATGGGGTGCGAACCGACCACAAGCTCAATACAAAAAACAAAGTGAAAAAGATCCATTTTATACTCAAAAGCGAAAGTTACGCCACAAACACAGGTCACAAAGGCAGTATATGTCCCAATCTAGCGAGGACAGTCGATCTCCAAGTCCACCAACGAGGTCTGATAAGAACTCGGAATTTAATCTTAAACCGAGAAATTCCCTTAGTCAGTCCTATTGGAGAAGTAAGCGTAACTCACAGGATCAACCTAGAAACGTAATGGAACTAGAAAATGATGCAAATGCCTCGGAGTTCATATCGCTCTCACAAATAACTAAAAGTGAAAAATATAACAGCAAGCCTGCGACTTTATCACCAACAAAACGAATTACTTTATCACAGAAATTTATAAATGATAAATACGGAAGCAGGAAGCTTTGGCAGGATGAGTCTAACGAGAAAAATCAAAAATACAGTGATATAGAAATACCTAAGAAGATATTATAAGTATATTAGATACTATATTAAACGACTGATCAAAAGTTTCTTTATACATATCATACTTGTAATATTAAGTATTGTTATATAAATAATAATAGTGCATAAGTAACAAAGGGATGTATGTAGGTAGACATTGTTCCGATGTGGTTTATTGATTTAACAATATCCAAGGAAACATTCAAAACTTGTTAGTCAGTAATACTCAGTAGGTCCTTAAGGTATTACTGCTGCAATATCTGCAGATGTTTATTAAGCGCTTGTGTATATAATGACCTCAAAATTGGATGACTTATTTGATAAAAAGAAAGATGAGGCTCCAATGCTTGATTTGTCTAAAGTTGTGATAAATACTGCGGAGGAATACAGAGCTGTTTTAGATAAAGTTCCTGAATTCAAAACACGGCCTGAAAAGGTATTTAAATAGAGATTTTTTTTAAATGAAACTTGCATCTAAGTTCCGTAATATTTTATTTTTCTAGCTCTAGCGGATTTATTAGATCTAGAAATATATATGACTCTGGGTCGAGTACCTATTCAAATATGTTTTCCATGTCTATCTCTTATTTTCGAAGACATTCCATTATTTTTACATGATTTTTATTTGAAAGCGAATAGAATTACATGAATTTCAGGTAAAAGTTGATGATATAAAGATAAAAGACAGAAAAGAGGACCAAAAGACTAAAACGTCCCGAAAAGTGATTCGAGCATATGAGAAGTTGGGTACCCGCGGGTATGAAGAGAAACAGTTCACATTCATGGACCCCATTCCAGTGGAAATGCAAGGATTGAAGTTTGACGAACTGTGCGCTGTGCCTATCGAATGGCGGATGCTTACTTCTGTACGGCCGAAATCAAAACTTGACGAAGAATATTTCAACAGGTAGGCTTATAACCATCATTAACTTTGTCAGTCGTAACCACTCAACTTGGGCCTGAATTTTTCAGGCCCTACTAGGCTACGTTTTCCATAGAAAAAGATACCAACATCTCCATATTTAAACGGATAGGTTCATTATGTTTTATTGAAATGGCAATATTATCCTTAAGATAGTGGCTACCTATAAGTAGGTAGGTACCTATCTACTCTGTTTATGTGGTTTTATAAATGCATCTATAATTCCAGATTAATTGAACTAGGCAAGTCAGAATTAAAAACGAAAGCTAAAGAGAAAAGAGAAATGGCGAAAAATAATATGGTGAGAAAGGTTAAAAATCGATCAGGAGTTACTGAAACTCGCATTGTGTCTTGCGCCGAATGCGGAGAAGAGTATTGCAATGGTAATACCTAAAAACATTTTAATTGCAGGTCTATAACTTCTCTCAATGAATTTAGTAAAAAAACAATACAATTGAAGTATTAAACAGAAGTGACTATAATAATATTATCGTTTTGTTTTATCTATAATAATTAATACATCTTAATAAGCGACAATTATTTATCATTCTAACATTAAAAACTTAATGATAATAAAACTGTTAAACTTGTGTAACTTTACATCTTATTTTAGACATTTTGGAAAACAGTCATCAGGCATAGTATTTCAGCATTTGGCCTGTATGATGATTAAGTGATAACGTCCCCAACGACATAAATATTTTACATTTATTCTTTTTTTTATTTTTAACCAAATCGTCTCCTTTACATTGCGTGCTTTTTTTGTTAAAGGTAAAATGTGTACCATAACAAACTATGACATGTTCGCGCGTTTAAAGCTGGAGATAGAGCCGAAGACGAGACGCGCGCAAGTGGCGCCCTCCGTTGGAAAATTGCGTCGTATGCGCCGGCGACCACGACGAAAACCACGCAGTAAGAGCGCGGCGCCATGCTATCAAAAAGCTGCAATGGGGAAACAGGCTACAAGAAGCGATTCGGAATTGTAGACGCAATATCATTTTTCTTTTTATAAAATTGAAATCACCTTTAAAAACCTACAGCAAGATCGGCATGTAAATACTACTTAGCTAAATCAGATATCAAACACGTTATTAAAATATTGTGTAGTGAACAATTTTTACGAGTTGAACACTGATTAAGATATTAATTTATAATTATTCTTATTAAGAATATATACCGTTCAAAGTAAAAAATATTTGGCCACCTCATAAAATATATTTTGTAAAAGTCTGATTGAGTGAAACGACGTCATAATTATTTTAACATGTTTATTAATTACTGAAACAATCACGAATATATTTTTTAAATATTGGACTCATCTATGTCCTCTTTTATTTTTAAAGACAGCCTCACAGGCTTCGGCAACGTGGCTACTAATTTTTTCTATGCTGTCTTCATTATTTTTTAAATTAAAACCTTTATTTTTAGTAATAGGTTTAAGAAGTGGCTTTGAGACCGCTATGCTTTTGAGAGCCACATAGCTAAGTTGTTTAATGTCTACCGTGAAGCGAGGGGTATCGGGTTTGAATCCCGGTCCAGACAATTATAATATATTTGGTCTCTGGAAGGTTTGACAGTGGTGGACAGGGCGAGTGTCTGAAAATTGTCGCACCCGTTGAAGAGCCACGCCGAAGCATATGCCAACGCACTAAATGGGCGGGCTCGACCGAAATGATACCACGGGCTCACGGCATGCTCAGTGTGAAATGGTAGTTGTACTTAAAATGGTACTTCTACTGTTTCGCTGAGTGAGTGAGGTTATAGGAGTTTAAAAAGTCTCACGATTACTTTCACCGGATTTATGAAGGCCGATTATTATGCCTCTGATAACTTGGGAATATTCCTTAGTTTTAATTTTTTTCATTTCATTCAAATTACTCAAATGTTAAAAAGCAAAAGGAATATCGGTAGACCAAGTACTACTAAGCTTTGGAGAGCGTGTTTCCTGTTTAAATGACATCAAATAACTAACGTAAAAATATTTGTAGTAGTTATCCTATATACTACTTGTGTTCATTTCTTAATAACTAAATTCAAACAAAACTGTGACTTTAAAGATTAAAATTAACTTCTAAAAATTTCCGACAGTAACTCTATTATGGTACAAATTATAAAACCACAGTATTCCAGTAATCGGCAAAAAACAATATGCTGTTTGTGCCAACAATGAAACCTAATAATTGATCTCTTCAAAATGTATTGCTTATAACTCAAACAATTTGCGGGTGGCCAAATACTTTTGAGCGTTAGTATAGTTGTTTTTATTTGAACAATAATATTCACCAGTTTAAATATCAATGATACATTTTATAAAATCGTCCGACGTAGCCGGTTGTACTCTTTAATAATATTATTATTAATCATAATGTATTATCTAGTCGATGTTTTTACTTTTCTCAATTTTGTACTGTTACAATTATTAAACCTTAAGAAAACATCTAAATTGTTATATTTCTCGTTCACCTTTATCGTGCGTTAAATGAAAATCTATTTATTCATATCACTCTTTATTTAATTTTAAAAAAATATTCATTACACATTCAATGTTTAGAACCTATGAACAGTAACATTAAGATATATTAACTACTTTATTTGTATCGAATGTGATATTTCTCGTCATCCCTATATCGCCAATTCCTTATCGGTGCACCCCATTCTCGGCAATGCGTTTTGCCGGAGAGGATGGAGCACACTAAATATCAACTTATCTAAAATATCCTAGCAAACTTAGGCCCTAAATACCCACCTTAAATAAAATGAGCACAACTTATTCAGAAACATAACTGAAAAAAAAAACATTTAAATCTCTTGATAAAAACACATAGAAATAACAATAAAAATACGGTAAACCTTAAGTAGAAGAAATTCGTATCAATCGTTAACTAGTATTGCAATTTTTAGAATGAGTCTGAAGAGAAAATATCAAATTGAGATAGCATAGACACGAAGACATAGTTAAAACAAATCATACAAGCATAGTTGCAATTTATTGAACATGTGAAAAATACTTCCCTACCGTCCATTGCTGTTTCGGCACAATAGTAGGCCACTATCTTCCGGTCTCTACAATTGTTGCCGTAAATATAAACAATATTTATGTACCTTCGATACACATTATGTCAACATAGGCATATGTCTGGAGTCACATAATAAAGAATGCGTAGAGGCAACATTTTCTGCTGGTTCTCTCAAGAGTAAGATAACGGTTTATTCAAATTATATTTATCTTGACACAGCCGTCAGACCCAGTTATGTTAAACTTATTTTAAAAATTCGTGTTCTTAGCTATCAGTATTACTAATGATCTCACTCAACCTATATCAGAATATCGATAGATTTTATGTTTCTAATACAAATATACCTCTTGATCATTCATTTCTCTTACGCCTAGTATACAAAATAGGAATCTGCAATAAAACATGGTTGCTTCGCGCTGGCAACATTTTATTCAGATTTTGAATTGGATATGTTCCAACTGTTAGATGTTAGAAGAGATCGACATATATGAACGGCAATTGCCATTGAAACATAAGCATTTGCACTCCAGTCGAGGTCAACAAACTAAACAAGCACAGTCAATGCTGGCAAGGCGAGGTATTAGCTGTTTAGTAACAAAAGTTATGAACTTGCCTTCACAATAGATATAATTTTAAACAATATTTTGTAGATATCATCGTTTTTATTTATAATATTGACTCGTTTTTTCTAGATTTGCCGATTACTCTTGCTATTTTAAATTTAAACAACAAATCCCATCTATAGGTGTACTGTTAGGTGTTGAGTTGGTCTGAATCAGATACTATTT
Organism: Delias pasithoe; assembly: GCA_010014985.3. NCBI lineage: Eukaryota > Metazoa > Arthropoda > Insecta > Lepidoptera > Pieridae > Delias > Delias pasithoe. The sequence goes on from JAAAKR030000004.1 coordinate 192,819, forward strand.
GGCAGTACTAAGAGATTGCAGAAATAGGCCACCGTTGGCTATTATCGGTTAGGTTGAATAGTAAATGGAATGGATAAGGATAAACTTACTACTAGAAGCACCAAAAATTCTTCAACATCCATTATTATGTTAGTAATGAGGTGAGACTAACAACTAATCGGGCCTACTATAAATAATGAATTCACACCCAAAAGTATTGCAGATTCCAGAAAACACTTAAATGACTTATAACACAAATTAAAAAATCGTAAGCTTCGATGAAAAACAATAATTAAATTATTAAAAAAATCAATGTCATAAAATATGTAACTAAAACATGGACGTATGTATTATGAATATTATGCAATGTTATTAACAACCACGCTCTATAAACACGCCATACAAAATAAATAATAAAATTAATAAGAACATTAAAGTTTTCAAAGCTATTCTTGATAGGGCTAAAGAAAAATTAAAATGTCATGTCGCTAAGAATTGAATGTTTACAAGCGTGGCGTAGACATTGAGCTAACCCTGTCGACAGAACGCGTCTCACTGATCCTTGCGCGCTTTCTTTTTGGTCTTCTTGGATACTTTCGTTTCGGTCCAAGTATCTGTAACCACATTGAACAATTTATTGGTGTTTAATCGCTTTTTCCCATATGAAACATACCGTATATCACTCAGTATATTAATATTGATTCAGTTCTTTGTTAAATTACATTATCCATAGATTTCCTATTTACAATATTAATACAAATAGTAGTAATCTATGGTTTAAGATATATTTCTGCATATCTTAATTTCCTTCATAGAGACATGTAAATGATCAGATTTCAAACCCAAAATTGTTTATGCCTCATTGATGGTCAGAGAAATAATCAAGATACAAAGATTGTAGATTTTTCAGTAAAAGAAAATTTACCTCCAAGTTCATCAAAAACAGGTGCAAAGGTTTTTTCTTCTTGTATGTCAGTGTCAAAATTATCATCCAGCTTTGGTACACTCTTTGCTACGACTACCTGAAAATTTAAACATTAGTTAGTTTATCTATCTTATTTTTTTAGAATCTGTTCAATTAAATTTAACCACTAGGTTTAATATTTAGCAGGTATATTTGTATCTTAAATTAGAATCAATTATTAGGCAGAGCTCTTTGAAAAGTGACTCTTGACTAATGACCAGGGACATTACCCTTTTTCATAGATGATTTGGGTATTATAGCCTACTAACAGAATATGAGTTTATGCACTTTAAATACATAAATAACAAATTATTATATCTTATTAAGTAAACTATCAATAATTATGCAACAAACAACATTACATATTGGATCTGAAGTTATCTGTGGAGTTGGATGTTTGGTATGTATATAGGTATATATAACTAAAAAAACTATAGTATTTCAGAGTGATGCTGTGCTCATATTTTTTCTAACGAATATTTTCATTCTTCTAACTGAAGTTTTTAAAAAACGTCCTCCTGGCTATTTAAATTTAGCTATTTAAGTTTCTATGGTTTGACATGAGTACACCTTAAAAGCAAAACCATATTTATATAACAGTAATGTCTATTTAATTATTATTTGCACTCTACGGCCAGAATATAAATCATAATAGCATTCAATACAAACCTCTTTCTTCTTGCTTTGCTTTTCTTTATTTTCCTTTTTCTTATTGCTTCTTAGATCCTTTACTTCAGTGAGTTCCTGCTCTGAAGCCTCATCTTCCTCATCTGGACTAGACAGACCTTGGTCCCTTCTTTCAGCCTGTAACAAACAATAGCACATACTATGAACATAAACACAAGCCATCTCAAGTTTTTTTATTGTATAGCAGACAACGGAGCAGATGAGTCTCTTATATGGTAAGAGAACCACATTACTGCACTTGTTAACAGTGCACTTTTCTAAGTATATAGATTTAAAAATTACGAGGAAAATAATTTTAAATACATTTTAAAGATAGAAGAGTGTGACTAGCTCCTTTAGTTCAATTTTAAGTTCAAACATACTATTCTTGATGAAAATAGTATGATAAATAATATATGTTTATTTAATTATATATAAACTGAATCAACTTAATCATAATTTAATGTAATATACATAGACTTTCTATATTCTTAATCTCCAATGCAATTATTGCAACAATATTTTAACATGTCTTCATAATTTATGATAGAATATATAAGAACATCCATAATATGCATGTTCTTTTTGTTATAGTTTCATACAGTTGTAGATAAAAGGCTTCTTAATACTTTGAAAAAACGTTGTACTAATTCTCTAGTTAAAGTTGAATGGCTATAAAGGCTATGTCAGCATTAGACTGTTTTAGAAATATCAACTAATTTCTTAAAATAAAACATTTAAAACAGACCTCCTTCAGAACTCTTTGCAATTCCTCCACTTGTGCCTGCAAGGCTCTTGCAGCGTCTTCATCAACATCAGGACCAACAGCACTAATCACCTTAATGCTTTCTTCAGGGATTTCCCCTGAAGATTCTGATGATTCTCCCACTGGAGGTACTATGGTGTCAACACCATTCTCCTTAACCTTACTCTTTTTACTTTTTTTAGCTGGACTTTCTTTTTCAATACCCTTAATTTTCTTTTTATCACTTTTCTTTGGCACTTCCTCCCACAGACCATCATCAAAATCAGCAGGTTTCTCAACTTCTACTTTGGACTTTTTCACTTTCTTTTCAGTAAGTACTTTAGCAGATTTAGATTCAATTTTTTCTTTAGGTTTTGGTTTTTCTACTTCATTCTTTAATTCTTTTTTCTCCTTTACTGGAGATTTCTTGGTCTCACTTTTCACTTTACTTTCATCGCTTGAGGTACGGTTTGGAGACGACTTCTATAAGTAAGAATAACATATTGAAAAATATCTTTATTTAAAATGTATGCACCTATACCTTTGTATAAATGTATGATATGGTAAAACAGACTGTTCTTTGCAACTCGACGTTTGAGAGACTATTTTGCTGTATAAATGTAAAACGCACATGGATTATGCTGGTGGTTGGTTATGTAAAGTGATCGGAACATATAAAAAATATTCATTATGTGATTTTAATTCACAAATATTTAGCATTAAAATTAATAAGCTAGATAAAGGCAAGACTGAAAACGAAATGACATATTGTACTCACGCCAAACATGACCCACCTTATCCTTTATTTTCTTTTTCTTTTGGGAAGACTTTCTTTCATCTATGACCAAAGGTAATTTGTCGAATTGTGGCGGCTCAGCTGAATGGAAACCGAACATAAATACGAGAGCCGCACATACCAACACTACTGCAACAGCTGCCGCGGGAAAGAAAAACTGTGTGCTAGACACTTGCCTCAACAGTTCCATCATTTTAAATAAATTATTATAAGTTAATAAATCGTAGTGAGCATTCAGTATGGTGATAAACTGTGCTAGATGTCGATTAAATTAAATCTCCAATGATAAAAGCAGACACGATGACACGATGACGCGGCTGTGACGTGCCAAAAATCATAATCAGTTTTGTTGCTATCCTATAAAATTTTAAGACAATATTTTTTATAAGTCTCTTTTTGAATTACACAAATGGCTATTAAACAAAACTCAGCTACGACCATTATTTAATAAGGTTTTAAAGGAAATAGCGTTGATCATTAATTTTTAGCCTATGGATGGCTTCATAACCCACTATCGAATAACCTTCCCTCTGACATTACCTTTATTTAAACCATTGAGGTAGTAAATACTTTTACTACCTAAATGATTGAAAACTATTTACTACCTCAATGCTTTAAACTTATTACTTACAGAGATTTACAACAGATAATAATTAGATAATATATTCTCGTTTTACCTTTTACAAAAAAGCGCGCAGATGTTACACAAGATACTTTTTATAATGGAGCAACCTAAAAACGTTGCATTAAAACATCTAGGTTTTTTTCAATTTCTTTATGGTATAGCGGATAATTGAGCAGGCGGGTGTCTTATATGTTAAGAAAACATCGCAGCCTATGAACAACCGCGCTACAGTTACCTGCCTTTTATGCCGCTTATGTGTAATTTTTAAGGGCCTCCGATATCTTACTTACTATCTACACTTACTTAGCGAAACACAGTAGCAGTGGCTTTTCACGCTGACAATTTTGTGAGCGTGTGGTATACACGAACCGATCCAATTAGGGCGTCTGCATGCCTCTTCCATGGGTAAAAACAGAAAACTAAGTTGTAAATTAGCAGGAGGCTCACTTAGGATAAGCAGCCACCAGCTATAGACTACATTAGCCCGAAATCATCAGCGGGAGCGTTGCCTTTATGGTTTTAAAAATATTTAATTTATAAAATAATATTTCAGTCAACTAGTGGCCCAATCTCCAACTAAAACTTTTTAATATTATCTATCCGAATTTTTTTATTTATGGGCCTTCAGATATCGTTGTCATAAAATTTATGATCTGTATATATCCGAATCAAACTGTCAATGGTAAAGTTCTGTGGGATATGGATAAAAGCAGAGGTTAAATTTAAAACAATCTTCATTTTTATTACTTTATTACCAAATTGAAATTTTATTTACGCAAAATATAATTACTAATAACAGCCACTTAATATACAATTTACGCAGTTTTAGTATTCATTAAATAAAAACATGGGTAAGGTTAAAAAGAATAAACAAAAACACGTTGAAAAAGAGTTATCAAATGAAGAAGCACTTGAAAAAAAGTTTGATTATAACCCAACATCTATCGTTGATAACGAAAGGTTTAGTAACAAAAGATCTTTAGAGGATCAAGAGAATTCTGATAATGATTCAGAGGTTAAGCACAAAAAGCCAAAGAAAAAAAAGAAACTTGCTATACCACTTGAGGATACTAAAGAAACGGGTAAGAAAAAAAAAAAGTCAATTCGTCAGATGAAGAAAGAAAGATATGCTCAACGTCTAGCTGAAGCTGCATTAGCAGCAAAAGATAATTTAAAATCACAATGCCTTAATTATTTGTCTCAATGGAAGCATGATCGACAAAACTGGAAATTTATGAAAGCAAAACAAGTTTGGCTTTACAAAAATAAATTTTCTAAAGAACTATTACCTGAAAATTCATGGCCACTCCTTTTGGAGTACTTTGAATCAGCTCAAGGGAATATAAGAAAAATGTTACTTGATGATGCAAATAAAATAATAAAACAAATGGATGACTGGACGGAGTTACAAAATCAAGACGATGAAAATGAAATTAATTCAAGTAAACCTGATGATGTTATTTATAATAGGGCTAGAAGTATAATACAATGTTTACAAGAATGAAACTACTGTTTGATTTATAATCTATTATGATAATAACTTCAACATCTTTAAATATTTTTTTTATATTATGACTGCAACATATTGTGTCTTTTTCATTATGTCTTAACTTTTGCCTCAGAATCTTCAGTTGTAATTTGGTTTATCCATTTTCTTAATTTATCTGTGTCTTGTAATCCAACTAAGCGCTGTTGTACTTTACCATTCTTAATGGCCACAAGAACAGGCACAGAACTAATTTCATAATCTAGTGCAAGGTCTGTCTGCTCATCAATATCAACTTTTGCCAAAACAATTTTTCCTTTATTTTCTGATATTATTGATTCTAAACGTGGTGTTAAAAGTCTGCATGGATTACACCATCTGAAAGCACATTCCATGAAATACACATATCTAAATAATCATTTAATCTTGTACTGATAATTTAAGAGTTATTTAAAAATTTGCAACTTACGTAGCAAAGAAGTCTACAACAACTGGTATTTTACTGTTAATAACTTTAGATTTAAAATCTTCAGGGCTTTGTATTTTTACGATATCTTTATGAACCGGAGTTACAGAAAGATGTCTAAATATCGGCTTAGAAGAACTAAAATAACCATTGCGTACAATTAAAGATGTAGCGTGGCGAGTAAACATTTTTAAAGTTTGTAATAAGAATTTTAATTTCTTCCAATGATGATTTATTTTTTGAAATAAAAGTGACAAAACCCGAGTGACTCGTTCTTTCACTATAAAATACAAATGGCTTCTAAAGTTTTCATTACCATTTTCCAATTTTCATCTGCTAAACTTCTTAAACTGACAGAAGAAATATAGTGATCCATCAAAATTCCAATTGACATTGATAACCTATTCATATACTTACATATTTAATTAATGGTGACGTTAATGTTTTTTGTAACGTTACTTGTAAAAGAATAGACTGAATATAATGTTTTTATTAGTTCGTAGACTGATATGGTCGAAATGTATCTTAATTAAACTTTATACAGATCTTGTTTTGTCCATTCAAGAAACACTGGGGTTTTTACTATTATTTATTTGGCAAAAAACTTACTTGGTAATAGCGCATTTCCAAACAGATAACATTACATATTCATTACAAGTAGCTTATTTATGTATGTTATTTAATATCTTGCTTTAGAATATAAACGTTATCCTTCTTTATCTGTGGCAGAATAGTAAACTGTGAAACAGATATAATCCATCAATTGTAAAAGACACTTCTGATGTATGTATTTTCTATCCTGCATATCTAATGTAGTCTATAGAATATAGATAATATTAAAAAAATTTTTCTTAATTCATATTCCAGTTTTGCTGGCACATAAGTTATAATATGGTTTTCAGAAATAATTAATGTAATAATTTTGCATTAGATAATATTTGTAATATAAATACTACAATCACCTTAAAAATGTACTCAAGCGACGAATATAACGAGGTATTGTAGTTTTTAATATATATCAGAACATAACCTTTTCCTTAACGAATCTCATCATTAGCAAAATCATGAATATACAAAGCAAATAATTTGTAGTGAAGTAATTTGTTTCTGAAACTATATACATATTAAATTTTCAATGTTTTATTCTTGTTTTATAGAAGCTCTTTCTGTTACAGGGTGGCTATGAGTCTCACGGCGACTATGAACCCCACACGGGAGATCCTCAGTATGATCTTGATCATGACAGATCTTATTATCAAATGCCCGACATGGTATGTACTCAAGGAAAAATTAAAAATAATTTCTCAGTGGGACTGTTTTTATATTAGTCTTCAACCTATAAGGCCATGACTGTTGCAATAACAGTCTTACATACTACATCAATTTAAAATGGAATCATTTGTTATTTAGTTATACAAGCACTGTAAACCCAATTCTTTTTAGTATCAATGGAGCAGACCTCTTATTCTAAGTGAACCTGTCTTTGTTTATACAATAAAATTAGATAACATTTTATGTGATCATTTTGGTAACTTTTCAGGTACAAAAATTCCTTATCTATTTCAAGAACATGATCAATGAAGGTGTAACATATGAGATTCTTAATCTTTATGAAAACACTTTCCCAAAACTTACTGAAAAACATTTTGAGAATACCCCATGGCCTGATGAAAAGGAAGTGGGGCCTCTTGTTGATAATGATAATGTATGTATATAATCAAAGACTGCATATGTTTATTACTTTGGGGAACTAAGTTTCCAGTAAATTAAGGAATTATCTTGATCTTATGCTTTACAAAATGTATAACATTTTCTATCATTTAAGTCATAGTTATAGTAACATTAGATCAGTAACTACTTAACACAACCTATAAAACCAAAAAAAGCATAAATTGATTTGTAATTTTTTTTTGAAAGGGTGAGCATCAACATACAAAAAGTGGCATACTATTTTTTATTGTTTAAAAACTTGTTTTGTAATTTTAGGTATTTATGATACTGTACAAAGAGCTCTACTTCCGTGATATTTATGCACGTGTTCCTGGTGGTCCAAAGCCAGAACAAAGGTTTTTGTCCTTCTACAATTACTGCGATCTCTTTAATTACATATTGTCGGCGGATACACCTGTGCCACTTGAGTTACCTGATCAATGGTTGTGGGAACTGATTGATGAGTTTGTGTATCAATTCCAATCCTTTGCTCAGTACAGGTAAGTTACTACTTTCACTGATTTATATACATCATCTCTAAGTTGAAACTATATACATAAAGAGACAGTGAAATAGTTGTTATGATAGACATTGACAGCTCTGTACAATCCTTAATTGGTTTAACACAACTGCTATATATTAATTAAATGTAAATATATAATTACAATATTTTGGTTTGTAGTAGTACTTAAACTTAATATGAAACATGAAGGATAATACCTATACAACGAATTATTTTGTATTGTAAATGTGTTAATTATTTATTTTTAAGGTCTCGTACATCCAAACTGAGCCCAGCTGAGATTGAAGCACTCACTACTGATAATAAAGCTTGGAATGTTCTTTGCATTCTTAATGTGTTACATTCCCTTGTTGATAAGTCCAACATCAAACGTCAACTAGAGGTATTTTTAAACAAAACATAAATTCATCTCAAATAAAACATTACTAATATCCTTATGAACTGCAAGAAATAATTAAAGTATACTTTTTACCATAGATATTTCCATGTGAAAATACATTAGAAATTTATTTTATGTTATTTCTTATTGGTACACTAATATTCTAGCCTAATTAGAGAATACAACAAAGAATTCTTTTTTAATCAGAGAAGCAGAAAAAATGTGATTTTCGAAATTTGACAACTGAATCCCAGAGTTGGTCAACAACTTATGCATTAAGGTATAGACCTTATATGCCCTATATTACCTTATAAACCTTAATGCATTCCAAAAAAACTCTATATTATAGTAATCATCATATTAATTACTAATTGTAATAATAAATTTTGTTGCAGGTCTATGCAGCAGGTGGCGATCCCGATTCGGTGGCAGGTGAATTTGGCAGACATTCTCTGTACAAAATGTTGGGATATTTCTCTTTGGTTGGGTTACTCCGCCTGCATTCTTTGCTTGGGGACTATTACCAGTCTATCAAGGTAGTTTGTTATGCATTCATAATAACCTTATATTATTAGTCTTTATTGTTTCAATCCTGTCCCAAAGAGAACGGTGGTGTGTGGTGCGACTAAAGGCTTGTATGCCTGTCTGGCATTGTTACTTTTAAAATAATGCACCAATTTTTACACCGGTTACTGTGTGAGGGCCGAAGATAGCTTATTTCTAATTAATATTTACATAGTTGGCTATATTTTGCGTCTAATTATATAAGTTATACCACAGTAAACCAACAATTTGATTATGAGATAATAATTTCAATGTTAATGTGTTTTATATTTAATTTTTATTATTCAATTATAATTGTTTCTGTGTATAAGGGAACAGTTATTTTTAGTATAGTAGTCATTAAAGACTGATCTTATACTTGTTTGTTAAGATTACTTATATTAGTACACAATTTGTCTGTAATTGCATGATACAGTTTTTAAATAATATTGATTTCTTTCAGGTATTAGAAAACATCGAGCTCCATAAAAAATCACAGTACTCTCATGTACCAGCGTGTCAAATATCCACATCTTATTACGTAGGCTTCGCCTACATGATGATGCGACGTTACGCGGACGCCATTCGCACGTTGTCCTCAGCACTGCTGTACATGCAACGCACAAAGCAGCTCTTCTCAGCGCGTTCCTATCAGAACGATCAGATAAACAAACAGACAGAGCAAATGTACCATCTCCTTGCTATCTGTCTGGTTTTACATCCACAGTGCGTCGACGAGTCTATACAGCAAGTAAGTTATATGTATTATATTTAACAAGATGAAGCAAACCTGTGTTTAAGGAGTCTTATAATTACATCAAGACATATAGTATAATTTTGTTATATTCTCACATCTCTATCTTCTATGATATAATGTAGTAAAGTGTTATAAAGCCTAGTAAAGTCTCGTAGTTCAAAGTTTATATTAGTTATATAAAACACTAGCTGACCCGGCAAATGTCGTTTCACCATATGAGTTTGACTGTCTATGAGTTTTTTATTGGTATTATCAAGCTCTTCAACTTTTCTCTACAACTCAATCATAATACTTCCCATCATTAAGGCATCGTTCCAAGCAAATACCGTTCTACCGTATTTCTCTGACCACGAAGCTTTAATTTTTCGGGTTATTATATAGCCTATGTTACTCACAAATAATGTAGTTTTCTATTGGTTAAACAATTTTCAAGATCTGTTCAGTAGATCCAGAGATTACGCTATTTGTCTGATACTTATACGTGTTTTGTGATAAGTCTGATACACGAAATAAATTATAGGTTCTACGAGAAAAAAATTACCACGAGAAGATGTTCAAGATGCAATATGGTGATTTAGGCGAATTCGAAAGCTGTTTCACGATGGCCTGTCCCAAGTTCTTGTCGGCTTGCCCGCCGCCAATCGAACCTGGTTCCAACTATGGCAGAGATGCTGTTAAGCATCAGACCCAAGTCTTTATGGATGAGGTATGAATTATTTTTATAATTAATGTCACCATATTTCACCTTTACCTTTCAATTATGCTAAAAATAATAATTTCACTAAATCTGATAATGTTTTATTTCCTTTTTGGGGTTTTAAAATAACATTCGTTATTTTTATACTTTTATGAAAATGATTTATACTTATTTACAAATACTCAAAAACGAAATAATGCTGGCTTTTTCCGGCTTTGTACAAAAAAAATAGAGAGGTATTGCAAAAGACATCTAATTACAAACTTACATATATATGAGCATCAGATAAGTAATCAGTTCTTTACTGTATAGGTGCGTCAGCAAAAAATGTTGCCAACAATCCGTTCTTACTTGAAGTTGTACACGACTTTGCCTCTGGCCAAGTTGGCCGCATTCATGTCAGCGGCGCGCGGAGGGGACCGTGAGGCAGCACGCGAGCAAGCCGCACTGGCAATACATTTGTTATGCTTCAAGCATAAAATGAAGAACGTTGTATGGACCAAGGGACCAAGTGGCCTTGATGGAAAGTTCCAGAGCGGTTCGGAGGTAAATTAGCAACAAATTATCTTGATATATGATGGGCATACATTTTTTTATTGTATAGCTGACTATGGAGCAAGTGGGTTTTCTATATGGAAAGAGAGCACTGCCGCTCATGGACAACCGCGCATTAGTTGTGTTGCCAGCATCTTTAAGGGCCTCCGATATCCTCACTCAGCGAAAAATAGGAGAAGTACCGATTCAAGTATAACTACCATTTCACGCTAAGTTTTTTGTGAGTCCGTGTGAGCCGGCCCAATTATTGCGTCAGCATGGCTCTCCATATCATTACTTAAATAATTCATCTCTTTCTCACTAATATAAAAAATACAAGACAAAATATTTGAGGTCATCAGCGCAATGAATATTGTTTAAAATCTTTGTAATTCTTTCAGCTGGACTTCTATATTGATAATGATATGATTCACATTGCTGACACGAAAGTTGCCCATCGCTATGGAGATTTCTTCATTCGCAAGCTTCTTAAATTTGAAGAACTCAATCGAAAATTACACCACATTAAGATCTAATGTGAATATTATCACAGAATAAAAATTTATAGATAATTTCATATTTTATTTATACGTAATTTATAATCTGTAAAATAAGTTTCAATGGTTGATAATATATATTTATATCCTAGTTAAGTAAGGTACAAATTTTCGATTTCTTTTATAAAACTTTTTAGGTTCAACTATCTTAAAGTTTTCATTTTGCACTGTTTTTGGATGAGTTTCTCTGAACTGCTGCCATGGATCTTCTATTTTCAATGTATCCTCAATGTTTACCTCTTTTAGCCAATTGCAATAGCTTTTATTGAACGTGTAATATGCAGGAATAAAAACACTGTCTATTTTTTCTTCTTTGTACTGTAAGATAAATCAATATTAATAATATTTTTTACAAACAGCACATTTAAATAACACATATTATAACTTTCAAATAAAACAATGGTTTTTCATACCTTCTGAACTATTACTTCACATTTTTCATTAAATGATTCCAAATGCTTCAAAAAAATACTATTGGGTCTAAGATTTTCCTGTTTCACAACATCCATAATATACAAAACATAACCAAATTTTGAGTTTGCTGTTCCATTCCTGAGAAGGGTGCCCAAAATCTGTATGTTTACCCTAAAAACATTTTAAGTATAATTTTTTGCCAATGAATGGAACTTTAAAATATTTGCCTTCATATGTAATAAAGAAATAAATAATGTTTATTTTGTTTTTGAGTTATATTATAGATTTGTGTATATATATATATAAATGTTATGTTATAATATATATTTATGCAATTATTATTATAATAAACATAGCTAATATTTTTATACAATTTTGTAGAAGATATGAAATCGAGGAAATACTTTTTATAAACACATATTGATCTTACTTGAGCTGTTTCTCTTTCATCTCATTTAAAAGATTTTCACCATCCTGCTTAGTTTGGCACGCCATAGCTAAAGTGCCATAGGTCATTATATTAACTTTTAATCTATACTTTTTGTTTGGATGTCTCCTTCGTTTCTTGGATTCTTTTTCTATAACATCTCTGATTGCCTAAAAAGGGAATTTCTCACAACTTTATACTATGATATACATAAATGACAATTCTGTATACTGTTGTTTCTTAAATTGGCTGGAAAGTAACTGTTTAAATTTAACTGACTTCTAAACTGAATAAAATGATATTAAATTTAAATGTAATAAAAAAAAACTAGTCCTTTCTGGTTTGAACAGGGAAATCCATGACAATACCAAACAGAAATAGAACTGTAAATAGACATTAGAATACTTACAAAAGCATTATCATAATCTGACCTTAAACATCTTTTCTTAATAAGCATATTATAAAAAGCTATGTCAGGTTTTAATTGCATTAATTTTATTGTACTTAAAAGTTTGTTTTCAGCTGTCACATTATTGTCAATTACATCTAGGATTTGGGTAAATGTTTTTATGTTTGGTTTAACTGAATAAAAAGCCATTTGATCTAGAAAATCATCTTGTCCTCCAACAATAGCAAATTTATCTTGCACCGATTTAATTTCCTTTAAACCACAGACTTGCTCTAATTGAAGGGACTTTGAAAGTAAATTTGGAATACTTGGCTTAGGTTTACTGGGCAAATTTACTTTGTTAACAAAGCTGATACTAATATTGCTGGCTTCATTTACATCTTTTGTAGGTTCATCTAGGAATGGTGTTAACAAAAACTCATTTTGATTCTGACAGTCATGATTTGGGAGTTGATTGTTTTTATTCTCTTTATGCATTGATGAATGTGACAATAATTTTATCTCATCTTTAGAATGGTGTTCATCACTAGAAGTTATTTGATGAGTTTCTTTTGATGTACTATTGGATAAAAGTAAAGTTTCTTGAATAACCCTTATTAATTCTTGAATTTCATTCTCACCACCTAAATTGCATTCCTTAACACATTTAAGAATAAGATTAAATGAATAAATATTTGGTTTCTCTCTTAATTGTAACATTTTTCTCCAAACAATAAGGGCATGTCTCAGTCCAGATTCTTTGTCTGTGATACATGCATGTAAGAGGTGGTTTAAAGTATGAACTCTAATCTTTATTTTTTTTGAAACCATTTCATCTACTATCTTAAAAGCTGCTGCCAAGTCACCACACCTACCAAAAGCTTTTATCATTACATTGTAATTTGTCAAATTTGGTTCAATTCCTTTATCGACCATAAGTTTTTTTAAATTTCTTGCATGTTTCAAACCATTTACTTTCCAAGGACTATTAATACAGGCTTCAAAGAGGCACGTAAATGTATCACCTGTAGGCTTAAGTGCCCTCTTTTTCATGTCATTAAATAATTTAAAAGCTTTCTTTGTGTAACCAACATCTGCACATGCACCAATCAAGATATTGTAAATATAGTTTTCTGGTTTGACTCTATCTTCTTTAAGCATTCGTACTTCTAGTACATCCAGAGCTTCTTTAAGCCTTTTATGTTGTATATATTGCTTTATAATGTCTGCATATTGTTTGGTAGTTAACTGTTGTGACTTTAAAGGTCGATAACTTTGAAAGTTGTCTTCTTGAATATCCCCCTCATCTTCAGTTATTTCATTCTTTACAATTGCCCTTTTTGATAGAGTTCCAAATGTATCTGGATCCTCTAAGTAGGTTATATTATATTTTGTTTTAAAAGTTTTCACTGCGTTTATGGATTCTTTCGGAATATTTTTATTAGATATAGAATTATAACGAATGGAAGATATGAAATATTTGTGTTTAGAAAAGCTTTTTGAAAAATTCATACAACGAATGGCCATTTTTGATTGTTTACTAAAATAAATTACAGATTAGTGGAAGCAAATTATAAATATACATAACAGTCTTCTTAATATGACAGTGACAATTTTAATCACGTGTGCATCACTTATCTTAAAATTTTGTAATTTGTGAAGTTGTTACATGGTTATTTCCTTAAAGATTAATTTTTTATACTATTCCTAAATTTCTTCCTCAAAAATGTCTTTGGAAAACGATGAACCAATGGAAGCAAGTTCGTCTGAGAGTGAAGATGATGATATAGAAGAAAGATCGCAGCATGATAGCGACGACGATCGTCCTAAAACATTCCTTCCCGGTCAAGAATTGAAAGAAGACGAGCAACTGGTTTGTGACCAATCCGCATATGTAATGTTGCACCAGGCGCAAACAGGGGCACCATGTCTGAGTTTCGATATTATACCGGATAATCTTGGAAATGATAGACAACAGTTTCCAATGACAGCATATCTTGTGGCTGGTACACAAGCACAAAGCGCGCACCTGAATAAGTAATATAATTCTTATTATTTCTTAGATGTTCTGCATGTTTGAATTTATAAAATCCTATAATTTTTTATTTTCTTTAATATATTGTTGTTTAATAAATTTTAAAAATCTCATCTTGTTCAGTATTTTAGTATTCAAAATGTCAAACTTACACCAAACTTCTAAAGGAGAGGATGAAGAATCTGATAGTGAAGATGATGATGACGATGAAGAAGATGAGGAGAAAAAACCAGAAATGACATTTGCTGTAATTAAAAATCAAGGCTGTGTTAATAGACTAAGAGTAAGCATTATTCTGAAAATTAAGAACACTAGATTTTATATTATATACCTTTAACAAACTTCCGTTACCCTTAAAATATTTCTGCAATATAAGAATTTAAATTTAATGTTGTATCATACCTATTATAATTCCCAGTTAAAGATAACTTAATTTTTCAGGTATCTAATTTCAAAAACTCTGTATTAGCAGCAAGTTGGTCTGAAATGGGCAGAGTTGATGTGTGGAATATAACACAGCAATTGCAGGCTGTTGATGAACCAGCACTATTAGAAAGATATAACCTAGATACTGTAGCTAACTCTGTAAAACCATTGTTTTCTTTTAATGGCCATCAGCAAGAAGGTTTTGGATTAGATTGGTGCCCTATAGAACCAGGTGTAAGAACTACTTTTTATTTGTATTTTTGTCTACAAATCTCTACACTAATATAGTAAATACCAGATATAAGTATATATAAGTAGTAATACTATAGTATACTAATATAGGAAATACCAGATAGTATAATATTGAATGGACCAGTTTAATTACATTGCAGTCAGTGCAGGCAAATGTGCATGGTGATTCTAAGAATTTCGTACAACTTAATCAATTAAAACAGTATATATAAGACCTGGATAGAATAAAGTGTTTGATTAAAACATGAGAAGTTAGGATTTCTGATGTCTTAATCACAATTCTGTTAATAAAAATATATTTATTTTATTTAATACCTAAATTAACTTAAGAAAAGTTTGTTTTAAATTAGAATAGTTTTAAAAGTTGCATTAAAATATTATAGGTGTTAGCAACAGGAGATTGTAGAAGAGACATCCACATATGGAAGCCAAATGAGGCTGGAACATGGGCAGTGGATCAAAGACCTCTAGTTGGACACACTAGCTCTGTTGAAGATATACAATGGTCACCTAATGAAAGGTATTTTATTTGATAGTGTTATAAGTGCAATATTTATTAGACATCCACTATATTAATCATTTATATAATGGATATCTAATAAATATAATATTATCTTAGGCAAGTTTATTAAATATCCTCCCATTCCATAGTAGTGCGTAAGTAGATGGTCAAACTTTTTGTATCAGTTAAGTATTTTATTCATATAGTTTATTTTTCCTTGCTTATTTTAATTTATTTGTTGTAAATCATAACATTTTTTTTTTAGGAATGTTTTGGCAACATGTTCAGTAGACAAAACAATTAGAATATGGGACACAAGAGCAGCACCAAGCAAAGCTTGTATGTTGACTGCAGAAAATGCACATCAAAATGATATAAATGTTATTTCATGGAACAGTAGAGAGCCTTTTATAGCGAGTGGTATGTTTCATTGTTGCGAGTCAAACCATGTAAAAAGTGGATACAGAAAGGTCTGCTATTTGTTATACTGGAGATTGTGGTATTTATGTAATAACTATGCATTCTTATAGGTGGAGATGATGGTTTCCTACACATTTGGGATTTGAGACAATTCCCCAATGCCCCAGTAGGTACCTTCAAGCATCATACAGCACCAATAACCTCTGTTGAGTGGCATTGGACTGAAGCTTCAGTGCTGGCTTCATCTGGTGAAGACAATCAAGTAGCTATCTGGGATTTGGCTGTTGAACGAGATGATGATGAAGTTGTTGATGAAGAATTGAAGGTATCAAGAAATAATGATTAATATTTCATCATGATTCTGTTTATGAATGACAATACATTTTACTATTAGGCTTTGTAGATATAAATAGAGCTAAATAATATCTGATTTATTTGGTTATACAGCAAAAAATTATTGTTATCAGATTAGTATAACATAAAACACAAATTCAACTTATTATTGAATTTCTTTTTTGTTTGTCAAATAGTTTTAATAACTACATTTTTATTTTCAGAATTTACCACCTCAACTGCTGTTTATACACCAGGGTCAAACAGATATAAAGGAACTCCATTGGCATAAACAGATACCTGGTGTGATGGTTACTACTGCACATACAGGATTTAACATATTTAAAACTATAAGTGTATAAAAAAAAACAAAAAAAATTAACCGTTTTTTATTCATTACACAGTTTTAAATATAATGAATGCTTATTAAACAAATTTTAATACATATTCTAATGATTAAAGAGTAATAAAAATATCAATGATTAGTGTCAACTAATGCCAAATTAACCAAGTGACGTATCGTTGGTCTCCCATGAGGACAATTCTGAAATTGAAAAATAATAATAGTTAAAATATATTGTTATCATAAGCAAAGTAGTGAATTAATTCTTATGTACCTAATAATTAAAAATTCAGATCAAGTCTTATAACAATGATATATATACCCTAATGATGCATTGTCCAACAGTGATGACTTGAGATTTACCACAGGTGCACTAGTACTTGGATTATAGAATAAATAAAATTCCTACAAATCTTTTTGCATTTTGTAGATTATTTAAAGTCGTGTTAGTTACACATAACTCAAGAACGGCTGAAAATTGGTAGTGAGGTAGCTTAGAACCAGGCCATATACTTTTAATCGACTACAAAAAGGGAGGGTAATGTTTTTGTGTGCTTATGGATTCATGATTGGAGCCGGTAGGTTGCGTACAAGCAGGATGACGTCTGCCGTGTCCGTTATATTTTATATGGCAAAACGCGTTTGCCGGGGTCAGATAGTACAATATAAATTAACTGACTGTAGGTACATACCCAGGGTTTGTCGATTTCCGCCATGTGATCTACAAGCTGTCTCATGTCTGCCTTGCTGAGTGCTGTACCGATCATAACTGATTTCCTGCAAGCTCGCGACGCAAACATGGCTCGTACTCTACTTGGTCTGCAATACTCTGAAGGAGATTCCTGTTAAAATAAAGAGAAACTATAGCTCATACTGGCTGACTATAACTAATACTTATATGTTATATATCAGTATTAACATCATGTTTACTTTAGATGTGTTTTACCTTAAGCATAAATAAAAGCTCTTCAATATCATCTTTGCCAAAAATCCAATTCTTAGACATAGGCAAAGTCAATAGTTTTACTCTTTTAGTTGGTAATGCGTTTTCATCAATTTCAAATGTAAAACCATTTTTCTGAAATATTTCTAAATTATCAATTAATATTTGTTCATTCACTCCAGTCAGCTCAAGTTGTTGAGGTCTAAAAATAGTCATAAGTATGAGCTTAGTGCTAGATAGATGGCAATGTAAAATATTAATCAACATAAACTTACATCACTAATTTTTGGCTAGTTAATAAAGTAGTTTTTTGTAAAGTTTCAAAATTATAAATCTCATCTGTTGCATGTTGATCAATTATAAAAAGATCATCATCTAAATGAGTAATGATAAATCCTAGATTAAATTGTCCAACTATTTGCATCCTTTTAAATGAATCTTTAGAAATTTCTTTGTTTAGTTCTTCTTCACACTTTTTATTAAATACTGGATCGATTCGGCTTTTGAACTTTACTCTCTCTGGCAATAATTTTGAACATTTTTTATTATAAATTTCAGTAAGACATTTAACATGTTCTATAGATGTTTTGATAAATACTGATTTTTTAGATGATTTACCCAATTCTTCTTGATCTGTTTTTAATTTTTTACAATTAGGTGATATTATTTCTTCTAATTTAACTTTAATATTTTTCTGATTTGGGTTTATAGTTTTACACTGTATAGTATGAGAATTTTTCATTATGGCATTTGATAGGGTAATTATTTGAGTTTCTGGTAATCTATCTGAAGCTTCTAAATAAACAATATCTTTAGGTTTGGTTTCATTATCATTTGTTTCTAAATTCATAACATTTGTTTCTTTAACTGCATCCAATGATGTTATAATGGCTTCAGATTTGATATCAATGTTTAATCCTTCCTGAGGTGAAATCCTGTCTAAACTCACATCTCTAATCTTACCATTAGAAGTACTATTAGGGTCATCATTTTTGTTATGAATTTTCTTCGATTTAGATACAAAACCTTCTAACGTAATTGATAATTTTCTTTTCAAATCACATTTAAGGTCTGTGGAATCTACATCTCTTTTCTCTTCAATTTTATCACATTGTTGCATAAATGAATTAAAAATAGTTGGTTGACTTAAATTGGGCGCCACTGCTTTCAAACAATCACTATTTAATGTTGAATTTAATTTTAAAGTACTGGGGATATTTACAAAAATTTTAAGCAATGATGTCTTAACAATATCCATTATTGTTTTTTCTTTTGTTAGAAAAACTTTTCTTTTGTCTGGAGTAACATTGACATCCACAGTAACTCTATCTATATTTATATTAAGAAAAATAAATGGATATTGATTTGAATTATATTGTTTGTAAATTTCATTGACCAGTTTCATAATTTTTGTTGGTTCGCATGGCCTTGAATTGACATAATAAAATTGTCTATCAGTGCTAGATCTGCCACTACCATGTTCGCAAGAAGATATAAAACCTTCTAATTGAACAGGATTGGGGATATTTTTATATCCATTTGATTTTTGTGACAATGAAAAGCTATCACTTTGAGAATTTTGACTGTTGTTTATTTCAGCATCATTTGAATCTTCCGATAAATCTATTTCAATGTCTTCTATGTCAATTTCTTCATTATTTTCTTTTATTTCACCTGATAAACCTTTGAATATGTTTTCCTTTATGTTGGGTACTATTTCAGTACTAATTTCAACTATGTTTTGTAATTGTTTATAACCAAAAACAGCTGCAATATTGTCTTTATATGATTGTGAACCTGAAGTTGCTACCACAACTGATCTTGTGTTAGAAGCAGTTTGGTTAGTGCAAGTTATTCTGAAATGAATATAGCAAATATTATAAATAAATTATAGCACTACAATTTTTCAAACTTGGTTCTTTAAGAGTACATACTTAACTCCTTTTGATATAAGGCAGTATGCATATAATAAATTAGTCATCTTATTAAATTCCCTTTTAGAGTTTTTTTGAAACTCCTTATGTCGTACAGGAAGAGATGAAAACAATTCTGTTAATGTCACTGTTGTCCCTATTTGCCTTGAGCATGGTGTTTTACTTACAATATTTCCTTTGTGATCATATTTTATTATAGTAGCTAAAAATAATTAAAAATAAGTTAAGTTTAAAAATTATCAATAGTTACTGAGATATTATAATTGTTCTCTCAATTACCATAGCTACTAGACTGATGTCTAGTTATAATTGTTAAGTTAGCTAATGAGCACAGTGAACTTAAAGCCTCTCCTCGGAAGCCATAACTGGCAATGCCTAGTAGATCTGAATAGTCATTTAATTTTGAGGTGTGGTATTTGAGAGCTGTAAATTCAAACTATATTATACATATCATGTGAAGTTGGCATATATTTTAAAAGATGTTATATTTTATGTATTAATTTACTTAAAGCTGTAAAATTTTCTGCAGATATTCCATATCCGTTGTCAGAAACTTCTATAAAATCTATACCAAAATTCTTAAGACGGATATCAACTTTTGTTGCGCCAGCATCAAGAGAATTTTCTAATAACTCCTTTACAGCAACTGCTAAGCTAAGAACAACCTTTAATAAATAAAATATTTGTGTCATAAAAATGTTAAATGTGTGTGTATATAAACATATATTTTTTTTAGGTTTTATGCATACCTGACCAGAACATATTTTGTGTACAGTATCCTTGTTTATTTTTTGTATATTTATATTTTCTTGAGTCATGATTAAATAAAGTATATTAGATATCAAAAAGGTTTATAAAGATACAAGTCCTCAACTTAGGTTGATTAAAAGTAATTATGTATATAAAAATTTGTATTTTACATTATATAAAAAAAGAGACAAAACCGTCGTATATATGATATATTGAAGACTGGACTCAGGAGTCAGGAGACTGTAGAGTGTAGAGCATTTAGTATTTAGTCTTTGACATTGGACAAAATTATTTCATGTATATGACAATTGCCACTTTATTATCAACAAAATATGTCGATTCTTGGAAAGGTCGAGACGATTTAGAAATTTCACCTGTTCCATTTCAGTCGTAATGTTTAGTGCTTTATCTAACTTTGTTTAAAGAATATTCAAAAACCGACATTAATATAATTTAATAAAATCCTTAATTTAAATTTGGAAGACAATGTCGCTTAATACAGCTCATGCTGATCATGGTGTACTTATTCATGCCGGAGAATGGTAAGAATTCACTTTTGCGTCATCACTGCATTCTTATAGCGAACTTTAATATTCAGTTCTATTTGATTATTTGTTATCACACAATGTTAATTTGATTTGCAATATCAATAATTCTGTAGTGTACGTATTAATGATTGCGTATTTGTTAGTAGATATCATTATTGTTACAACAAGCTTCATTCGTTATATATAACCACCGACACAATCATGTTAAGATATAAATTATAATCTCGCGATACCACCTTTTGAATGACAATTATATATTGTATACCATTTATTAATATATATTCTGAAAGATCAATAGAAATGGTGCAACAATGAGTCATAATGATACAAGATCATTCTGATGTTTTTGTATCAGTTGAAATTACATAGCATCAAGACAATTATATACATATTATCTCTAGGTCTATTATATATATTTTCACCATGTATAAAAGTTGTTTTATAAAACACTTCAACAACTGATTTTGCTTTTTTCAGTATCATTTTGTTCTCTGATAATGTTACGGTTGAATTTTATGGGAATGATACTCCACAATTCAAAGGTTCCAAAGTTGGGCGCATGTATCTTACATCCCATAGGATGATATACAACTCCAAAAACAATACTGATACATTGAGATCCTTCAGTTTTCCATTTATTGCATTGCAAGATGTGAGTATAAAATTTTATTTTCTATATATATATAGAAATTGTTATTTAACTAGGTTGGAAATAGCATGAACCAAATTCCTGTAAAAAATAATAATGATAACTAAGTTGATAATTTGTAATAAATAATAAAAATGTCAGAGTTCTGTCATTGTAAATAGGTATATACAATTAAACTGTTGTTACATTTTTCGATTAAGAAAACTGTCTTAACTCATAATGACACTAATTTAGTTCTATCTATCTTTCATTTCAGGTTACAGTGGAACAACCAATGTTTAGTGCTAATTACATAAAAGGAAAAATACATGCACAACCAAATGGAAATTTTATTGGAGAAGTGAAATTTAAGCTTACTTTTAAGTCAGGTGGTGCAATAGAATTTGGTACAGCAATGCTTAAAGCAGCACATTTAGGTGAAAATCATTTTATTATTCAATGTTTATCAGGAGTAATGCCTAGTATTTGTATTGGCTGTGATAAGGTTGTGTTTTTGATCATATTCTATCTTATTGACACACTGGCTTTCATTTGTAGTTTTAATTTAATAGGGAAAATTGTGTCTTGATAGTATTAAATTTTATGTAATATTATCTCAACATAAATAGAAATTAAGGACCATGATAAAAATGTCTAGACAGAAAGGTTGTAGATTATTTTTGATTAGCATATAAGGACGTGTGTTACTATACGTCCCATCCTCTGTGTTATATATCGTGATGTTTGTCAAATCTTTCCCCTCCCCCTTTCAAGATTTACGCAATTAATGCACACCTCCATAGCTTAATTTCATGAACATGAGAGATAACCCTCTCGTTCTCTTTCAGCTTCGCGTCATTCCAACCCGAATGCTGCACCTCCGCCATACACGCCTCCCAGTGGTCCGTGGTATGCCGCCGCTCCGCCAGCTTATGCCCCTCCTCCTCAGGGATACTATGGCTGGGTGCCACCTTACTCCGTAAGTATTGTGCTATGCCGAGTTTTGTTTTATCATCTAATTACATGTTATTTATATTATGTATAAGGGCAGTTTTAATTTTATTTATTGAAACAGTGGCAAATGAGTAGGAGGCTCACTTCAGATAACCGGTCTTCCGCTCATGGACTCGTTTCCAGGGTCGCGAGTGCATTACTTGCTTATTTTTGGAAGGTCCTTAAGTCGTATTGGTTTAGGAATACCTCTGCAAGCAAGTGATTCCACAAAATGGTGGTGCACAGCATAAATTGTCTTAAAAAACGATTAATTGTGGAACGACAAACATTGACTTTTAACGTTGTTAACCTTTCTTGAAGGCATACCGAAAGTTTTGAATTATTTAACACATAAATTATGCGTTTATCATCTACTTTAAAACAATATAATGTGGTGCTGTTAAATTTTTTATTGTAAAGTGGGCAACAGACAATATTGGGTCCCTTCTATGTGGCAACCGCGCCATTATACGAACTAGGTGTGTATTATTTCAAGGACCTCCGATATCCTCACTCCATCCTCGCCCCGTCATTGTCAAGCCCTTTCAAAAACCGAATAAATTATATTTCAGAACTGGCTATCAAACCCGGTACCTGTCGCTTCGTAGTAGGCTTATAAGATAACTTAGCTATATTTATTCTTCTTTATATTTGTAATTTCAGACTTTCCCTGACCAACCAGCACCGAATTCAGTATTTGTTTCTAACAGTCCACCCCCATATCCGGGCGTGATGGGTGCCTCATATCCGCCGGGTGCCAATTTCTCGGGCAACAATGCTGCTAGCTCAGGTGGGTCCGGTAATCCCAGCGCGCCACCGAGTTACCCGGGTAACGGGGACCCACCAGGCTATCCAGGTAAACCACCACCTGGCTTTACCGGAGGGTTCGTACCTGGGATGTCTTCAAGCGGTAAGTTGTAATAATAATTTGGCACATGTGAATTTACTTAAACTTTTATTTTGTCCTTATTTAAAATAAATGAGACACATTATTTCTTAAATAAAAGCGGCTTCAGTCTCCTCTTGATTATATTGGTAGCAGCATTAATTTCGAAATTGTATAAATTTTTTATTTTATTTTATAATATTCTAAGCATACAATGATTCATTCACATGTGCTTTTTTTTTCTAGATAGAATACATTTGTGATACAA
>JAAAKR030000004.1:218634-237808 GCA_010014985.3 Delias pasithoe
TCGTAACATTATAACAAGTACCACTCTGTCGATCAGGACGTATACCCCAAATGTCATACTTATTACATACTGTTCAAACATATTAATAGATATATATTCCAGAATTACGGATTATTACGTGATTTGTTAAATATAATAAATATAAGTGCAAATAGCTACGTAAAAGGTAAAGTGAAGGTAAGCTGTGTATGGAATTTATTCTATTTAGTCCTATTATATAATAGATAAAATTGAGTTAAATCGTAACTTGAACTACTAAGCGAAATTCAAACGAGTTTTTGTTACACTAAAGTAAGACTTTCAAATGTCTTTGCATTCCTAAATTATGAGTAAGGCTGTGTACGATCTCCAAGTATTTAGCAGATTCATACAGCTTTTAATGAAACATATATGAATGAATTTTATATATTGCCTATGATGTTGAAGTATTTAATGCATAAATTATATTGTGTAAGATTATGTAGATGTTTAATAAATGTATTATTATGAACAGTTATTTTATTAGAGAATATTCCCAAACCACCTTGTTATAAAATAATGTATGCTAAAGAAAGAATCTAAACATATTTTAGCAAAAAATAAAAAGTAGTATATGTCCCCATAAGTGTTTATATTTAAAAATAGAATGTATTATTTAAGAGAAAAGTCAATAGGTTGAAGTTACACAAGATCATACTTTTCTATGGCTTTGTGACTGTCCATCACAAAAGAATATTAAAAATGTTAGCATTAAAAAAAAGAAAATCAATGATTTTGTCAGAAATTGAAAATTTTGTGTCAAAAATTAGCAAAATATTCCGTGTAACATGTTATAAATCAGAAATTCATTTAAGACGAAAATAATATGGGTAAGTTGTATTTCATAACTTTTATATAAGTACAGCTTTGTACAAAAAGCCATCTGTAGAGTGATAACTTGCCACTGAAAACTTTTCATACAAAAGTTCAATTGTGAATATATTCATTAAAATTTTATAAATATTACAAGTTTTTCTAATATAATGTATTGAACTTTTGTACAAAGTTGTAATAATTAAATTTTAGAAATAATATTCTGCAATAAAATTTTTTTTCAACTCTAGACTAAAAAATTGGCACTGGACACAATCTAGACAACCTGAAATAGCCCTACCATGAATCAATACTGTAAGTGAATATCATTTTATAATATATCAATCTACTTTCTTTATGCGTACCTCCCTATTTATTCACGCGTCAAAGTGTGTCAGTGAAAAAAGTAACGAATTAAATGTAACAAGGTAAGTGAATTTTACTTTATAGAAACTGTAATTGTATTATTTTTAAGTGGCAAGTTATTTGTAGGTTTGGTATAAATTTATTTTCAACGTGTTAAGTTATGGTCAGAAAAGGAATTTTAATGTATACTTCTTAAATTGCAGACTAACACTAATGGCGCCCCTTTCACATCCGCCCTGTACGCCGTCGGCGTCATGTATACCCATTCGATGCCACCCAACACCACCACCATGTCAGAACCCAGAAAAATGTCTCAAGAAGACTATTTCCAAAGGGATAAAACCATGCCGCAGCGCCGTATCTATTATGTCGACACGTTCCAAAGCTAAATGCGGAAGTTGCGGCAAATTCAAATGTTCCTCATCTGACCCACGAAACGTCAAAAAAGTAGAAAAATTTCTTAGTAGAAAGTCAAAGGAAGCCAAATTGAGAAAAAAAGACAGGCTGCAAGGCAGTCATTCTTATTTAAATTATACCAGAAAAAAAGGATCGCCGCGGTCTGAATCCGATTGCTGTGTAGGAAAAGGTCATAGAGGAAGAGTGTCTAGAAGCCGGAAATGTTGCACAATTTTATAAACATACAAAATAGGTTGATATTACATTTGAGAAAGCAATAATTATTATTTTATTTTCTTTAAGCCATGTTTCAATAAAAACACCATTAACAACATAATTGTATTTGCCCACCTACTACTAATTACTATAACGTTTATTAGTTACAAATAATAATCTGCTAGTGTGTATTAGTATGCAGATTAAAATAATTCTAATGGATAAATTGCTATTTTTTATTTCAGCTTCAAAGAGTATTAAACCATGTATATCAGCGCCAACGTGCAGTGCCCACAAACACAGACCACGACCACCGACCTGCTTGGATCCTGAGAAGTGTTATAAAAAATGTAGCAAAACTAAAAGAAAATGTCCCAGTGCGACAGAAACTATAAGCAGGACTGGTATACCTTGTGAATGCGCTAGGGTTCAATCAAAGGATTCTCGGATGAGCAATAAATACAGTAATAAAACTCATAGAAAACGTATTCAAAAAGTATATAATCGTCGATCTGCCGAATCACGTTGGAGAAGACATACGAAATGTTGCATTATTTTGTAATATATTTTTAATACAACTATAACAGTGGAACAGAACTATTTTTTACTGAATTTTTGTATAAATGATTGACACTAAACATGAATTAATATTTTTTTATATGTGCAATTTTACCATCATCTGACCCGTGAAATAACTATGCTGAACCTTATGCTAACGCACTAATTGGGCCGGTTCGTCTGAAGTGATATCAACACGACCGATGCGTGGTATGTGGCGCGGTTGTCCATGGCCGGTGATGTTCTACCATATAAGAAACCCACCTGCTCTGTGGTCCGCTATATCATAAAAAAAGAATCGAGAAATGGTTTGTAACTTTCAGATTATTTTGCATTAAAACTTATGAAGCATCATGAATTTGCTAATCAGGTAGGGTGCATAACACTTTGATAGAGACGTTAGATGTAAAAATATCAGTAAAATAGACCCAGAAAAATATCTAACAAATTTTGTCGCGATATAGGTTACGAGATTTCAGATATCTAGCTTGGTTAATGGATTATGTATTTATAAAGATATTAGGAAATTAAAAGCATGCGTGGCCTACTATATTCAATGGGATTTACTCTTATAAACAATAAGTTTCTAACTCAATTCTCAATGGACACGGTTTTTTTCCATTAAGTAGATACTATTCTAATTTTTAAGTAATGAACTCATGCCAGTTTTAAAATGTATCAAAATTATCGCCTAATGTTACCTATAAAGTCAAATTACATCTGTGCTTTGAAAACCGTGTTACCAGCGCTGAAAAACTAACACTAGAAGTATCAAGTGCACTGCTTACATTTATATTTTTTTGTAAAACAATAGTTATATGATAAAATAAATAAATCAAATCGATAACAAGTATAATAACTTTTACTTGGTTTAAGATGAATCTGAAGAACTGCTACTCTATTCATGGTGACATTTCAAATTTGGATATTTTCTCATTTATAATTTAGTAGCTAGCAACATTAAGCACTAAAAAATAGGTCCCTGCTCCGATACCAATAGACAAATAGCTCCGAGACCGAAAATTGAAAAACACGGGCGTCGGAGACGTAGTGTAGTAAAGCCTATAGCGGCTCGAGTCATGCGTATAAGATTAAATTATTATTGTTATTTTTAAAATTTGCTAAAGAAAATAATACATAAATATTTTATCTAATCAGCTATACTATTTAAAGTAAACTAATCTTTTTGTTTTATTTGTTGCTCTAAATATTCTATCTAAATTCCATTGGCTTTCCAATATCTTTTCTACGTACCGGGAAGTTTGTGTTAGGTGTGTAAAAATTACGCTTCACAATTCTCGCAGAAAACAAGAATAAGCTTACGCAGTGAAAAGTGTGATAATCTATTAAAATACTATTTGTTATGTGATTTACACTTGCTCTGATGTGGCAAACCGGATTGCACCTAAGTGGAGAAAACGTGACGCTGTTATAAGGTCAGCGTAGCTTTTCCAATTTCTAATTAGATTTTGTATAAAAGCTTTATTTGAATATTTGATATATCGTTCGATCTATGTTGCTTTAACGCTTCACGCGTTTTTATTGATTTTTATAGTATTAATGTGATCAGTTGCAATTGGAATAGAGCCCTGGTAATTTATCCTAAGCTATGTTATAAGTAACTATGAGAAAAAAACTTACTATATTTAGATTAGAAAGCTATATTTTTAATACAATCATGTATATTTTATGTTGTTCATTAGCAAAATTCAATAGAAAATCATTAGCTTTAGAAACAGACACTTGAAGTTTGATTAGTATATTAGAGTAATTGGAGGGTTAAAAATTTTCTCACAATCTTTTAAGTATTCATTATCATTTATATTGTAGAGGATATTTATAGCTATATTTATAGTAGATGTCAAGACTATATAAGTCTTCATATAAATTTCAGTTGCTTGTTTACAACCACTTAGACATATTTACTACTTAGACATATTTTGTATTCTAAATTACAATAACGTAATGGTCGCAGCAACATCTTTTATTAGTATGTCTAAAAGATTAAATATGACATTTTATTTATAAATTGATAATTGACTATATAAGAATATTATAATTTTCTAATATGCATCCTGTAAGTTACTACCTAGCCTAGGCTTTACTCATAATATTATTAAGAACACAGTTTCATGTTTTCGCTCAATATTAAATTAAAATAACTCCAAAATTAATCTAATTCACAGTATCCTATAGCTGCAAGTATTATAATATTTTATTAAGGAAGATAAGATAAACAAGAAGCTATTCTCAGATGTTTTCATTTACGGAGTAAAAAAATATTTAATAATGAGTATTTCAATTTAATTTTAAACCTTCATCGTCTTAATTTAATTTACATTTTGGGTATTTACCCACAGTGAATATTACTTTAAAATATTTGCATTAAATTGTTTTTTTCATGTTTGGAATGAAGAGGTTGGAAAAATGATTGCATTATTCATAAGAACTTTTATATACCTATTAAAAACCTAATCTCAAAATCTTTTTGGGCGACTAAGTTAGGCTTTTTCTTAATTGAAATTTAATTTATATTCAATTGAAATTGTTCTTGTTTGAATTCTTTTATAGATATATGTGCAATGTTATAACTAGAAAAATATTTTAAGTTAATACTTAAAATGAATAATAGGTTCTTGTTTATTAGCAATATCTCTGATGAGTTTATAAGTTGTGACTTTGTTATATATATCTGTCTTAAACTAAAAGTTGTTGTTGTAAACATAAAACTACGTATATTGTATGTTTTATATTGTATATTATTTTTAATTCTTTCAGATTGATCTTGTATTTACAGGGTAGTAACGTGTTCAAGTGTCCAATGAAGCAACCCTACGCCCTCATTTTTTCGCCCTTCACTCGATACCAATAACTTATAAGCAACGAACGACCGATCGCGCGTTTATATATATTGTGTAGCCGAGTATACAGCGCTTAAAAACGGTTCAATTTTCGTCAATATCCCAATAGCATTTTAAAATTATTATTTTGACAAAAACAAATAAAAAATATTATTTTTTAGTTTTTCTCATACACATCGCTCTTACTTCTATTGAACATTTTAATAATAGTTAGTAAAGTTAGATTTATGTTTATTTTCTTTTATAAAATAGGAAAAGTATTCTCTTAAAATATTAACATACCTATATTAATAATATTAATACATATGTATTTAATCTATCTTAATTCACTTGATACTACGTACTAAGATAATAGTTTATGTCTAAAAAGATTATAATTCTGTTCATATGTATATTGTGAACTAAATGTGAAAGGGGACTATTGAATTTAAAACAAGCACTTGATGTATAAAGAGAAGTTTATATTACAATTAAGATTGGCTGTGTTTGTCAGAGTTCATGTGCACTCTACAAGTATGTACTTGTCTAAAGAACCTCACAACTTGCAAGCTAGCATCTCCAGGCAGCTCAGTAGCTCGAGATCGTATACGTAAGTTGCATAGTGCACTTTTAAAAAGAATGAATTGCCTGCGATGAAATGCAAGTTCTATTTTTAAAGTTTTTATAATATATTATTAAGCACATTCCTGTTTTTGCAACACACCAATGATGATTTATCTAACACAGTTAGCGACCTTGGCGGTAACCCCATGGAAACAAATAATAAGTTTACGTTAGAGAAGAAACAAAACTATCAGGCCCGTAACGAAACTTCGCTATTTATTTTCTTTTAAATTTATGAAACAGAATCTAATTCGTTTTATTTAAATCGGAAAATTGCATCAATCCATGTTAATACGTGTATCAAATATGTAAATGTTGAATACACACTCTACAGATTCTAGACAGCGGGAAATAGTTGAAAACAAAATAAAATTATAACAATATTATACCCCTTTTATGTATTGCTCATGTGCGTTTAACTCACTTATTGTTTAATTCTAAAATATGATATAAAGATAGTAATACTTTATAACATTTTGTATATTAAATAAAGGGATACCACTAGTTCACAATTCCGCTTAAAATTAGAGCATCTAAAGATTGCTTAGATTTTTCTCGATTTCGTTTATATCATAAATTACCTTCTGTACATTCAAACAGGATGCTCTTTATAGTTGATACATTAATATTTATCTATATAGAATAAAATACGTAACATTGAGGTCTTCTCTGCTCAGGTAAATTTATATATATCCAATTATAAAAGCGTTTAAATGCTTTTGCGTAACTTTTGAATGCCGATACACACAGACGTCAAAGGGCATATTATATGCTATATTATCTATAGTACTATGCGTATTGGTAATTACACAGATGTTCTGTGATAAAAATAAATTCGGAAACGCCAATGTGGTATTAATTACCTGGTTTTTTTTTTCAGCCACTGGTATTGAAACAGAATCCGATTAGGAATTTTGCGATCATTTTACGTAATTCTATACGCAAAACGAACATAATATTACACATTGATCGTCGAATTTTGTATCGTCCATTTTTATAGGGTTACCAAAGGCGTATCGAGACACTTATTTACAACGTCTTTGTTTAAAAAAATAATCAAGAAACAATTAATTGTACTTTTATTTTATAGTAAATTGACAATACACTGTTTGCATAAACATATAAAGTATTTTTTCTATTTCAGATGGCAGCTGAAAGCATGCAACGTGCAAGCGGCCGCAAGGCGCTTGTGGCTTGCACAACTGTCATGTACGTATAATATCGAATGTTGAGCCTTGCTCTGATTCAAAATTTTTCCTCTACCGATGTCGAAGCGACTAGAAAATCCCTTCTCGTCAGACGATTAAAACGTAAGATCACATCAAATAGTACCTCTTCGTTATTATATTCACTAACTAGTATGTCTAACTCGAGTAATTATTCACGCAGAGGAAATTATGAATAATGGAATTAATTTCCATAGGAATATTTAGATTTTTAGACTCTCTTGGTTAACGTATAGAGGACGCTTCGCTATCAGTCTATTTTTATCTTAATATCATTTTGGTTTATTTAAATGAAAGAGTGAAAAATAACTTAACTTGTAATAAATAACTTACGGACATATATGCCGCAGCGTGAGACCATCACGTATCCAGGATATTTGTAGATATTTTTTTATGATAGGCGTGGCAAACGAAGCCGGAGCCTCATCAAGGATAATTGGTCCTCCGCTCATGGACACCCCAGGGTCACGGGTGAGTTGCCGGCCTTTTGGGAACAGCTACGCTCTTTTTTTTGAAACTCCCAAGTCTTATTGGTTTAGATATACCTTAACAGGTAATTTATAGATAAAGTAATGCGATTCAATATTTATAGTATGTAAATATTTATTATGATATGGTGTTGTTGGCTCTTATACATGCATCTAACCACTCAGATGGTTCGAGTGTGTAGCCGTCCGAGTCCACGCAATACGTACGGCCGTTTGCAAATTGGTCAGGTCTGTAGTTACCGTTTGCCTGGCACACCTCTGCCACAGTCATACCTCGTGCGGGAAAGTAGATCGATGCATCACGAGCACAATCTGTGAAAGGAAGTAAAACGGAACAGAATTACGTATTTAAAATCGCATGTGATAGGTCGGGTTATAACACTAATAGTAACTATTGGTTCGGATAATTTAAATTCCAAACATTGCCTCGTTAACAAACGGATATTTTTGGGATTGTTATATACGTAGACATTTCAAATTTTATATATAGGTACAGTAGTGTATAAATAGCTATCTGGTCATGAATAACATAGTAAATTGATTAACTAATTATTCAAACTGCTTTACTGATAGTAATCAAGAAGAGTGCGTTGGATAGAATATTTCGTTTCTATATAAAAATGAATAGTAAATCAATCACATATCAACATTGAAAATATCATAAATTTAATGGAGCAGTTTAATCTGGGTATGTAAGTAATAATTAAGATAGAGAGATGGCGATATACAACATCAAATTATTTAATATCGTTACTAGCTCGTCTGACATAGAATCTATAATGAAAATTCACGTGGTTAATTATTTTTCGGCTCTACTACCGCTTTACTTTAGGTATTTTGCAGCAATTAACTATCTAAGCATATTTTTTATGGTATAACGGACTACGGAGCAGGTGGGTCTCCTATATGGTAAGAGAACTCCGCCGCCAATGCACAACCGCGCCACAGTCCGCGCATTGGTTGTGTTGCCATCTTTTTATTCCGCTTAAGTGACATTTTTAAGGGCCTTAGATCCTTAATCATTCAGCGAAACACAGGACAAGAGTACAAGTATCGTTTCACGCTGAGTAATCTGTGAGGCCGTGATATCATTTCGGACGAGTCGGCTCAATTAGTGCATCAGCATATGCTTCAGCATGGCTCTCCCACGGATGCGAAAGAATTAAAACATTCGCCTGGCCTCTGTTAATCCCTTCCAAACACATAATAAATTATAAATTAAGTAATAATTGTTCGGACCGCAATTCGAATCCGATACCTCTCGCTTCATAGACTATTTAGATACATACATAGGTAGACTGATAAAAACATTTGGCTAGGAGGCTCTCATAATGTATATATAGCAAACACATTATTAATTAATATTTGTTACGATATTAAATATTTAACGACGCTTTTAAACAATTTCCGTATCTCTGCACAGGTCATAGCATTCGCTAACGTAAAAAATGTACGAAATGACACAGGCACGATATATGAATGAACGCATGGGAAAATATACGAGTTCTTTAAAGCTAAAATTAAGGTTTCGAGCTTTCGTTTTCTCGCTTTAACAGTTAGTTGATTGGTTAAATCCTATCCGACTCTCACATTCCAAATGAAGAGTGAATCAGTATGAGATGTCGGGAATAGGGTCATGGTCGTAAACCGGTTGCGGCTTGAATTCGCTCGCAAAGCACTATCTTGCTATTATAAAGTTTCCGTGTCTTTCCACCGTGACATGTCGATATAAACAGACTATCTAGCGCCGAAAAATAGAGGCATATCAGTTTGGAAGTAAAAAAAAATACATCCGATACTATTCAAGTTCTTTTTAAAAATTTATCAATAATTATTTAGAATTTAATTGTTGTTGCTTTATAATGCATATGAATAACCTATATGTTATATATTCATATTTGTAAAATGATATGGTATTCCATAGCGCTATTAATAGTTTTTGTGGAGATAGGATGTGTGAATAATTTTTGATAAAATGTTTGTTCTTTATGGAAATGTACCCATGGAGGGTTTGTTAATACTGAATAGCAATGATAATTTAAATATTGATAACTCACTGCAATTCATTCCGCTCATTTCGTTCACAATGGCTTGCCAGGATCCCAAAATCTGACCATCGCGTCCGGAACAGTAAGCACTGAAAATTTGGATCGATTTATAATTATCAACTGACTAACTAGCGGTTGTGTTTAATGAGAGACACTATACTATTCATAGTATTTAAACTTTGCATCAGAATGTTTGATAATGTAGATATTAAAAGCAGCATTTAGTTGGTGGGAACTGTTAAGTGATCTTGAAAGTAACAGCCTACAAGTATTTATGTACATGAATTGTTTTGTTTTAAATGTCACATTATTGAATGAAATGTGTAATTGCGATCCGGAACTACTGCGATGTATATAATAATTCTTTGGTCGGATGTGGTGCACTTACATTCCGTTCTGAATTTGATAAGAGCCGTAGCTTCCGTCGTAGTCACAGAACGTTGTCGGGTTGCCGTAGAAATTAGTGCCGTGTTCCGATTGCTCCTTCTGTATCGTCGATATTGCAAAAACAATACTCTCGCAACGTCTTAAATATTGGTCGCCGACGCTGGACGTGCTGTCTTCATTAGAAATTCAATACAAAAGTTATACTATACTAAAATTAAATAAAAATGACAATAATGTAATTTCTATGTTAACTAAGCGTTTATAAGCGTGATTGAAAATTATTGGCGACATCCTTCGTCATTCGTGTGATGTCGGGTTTATTATTCAGCAACTTACAACAGGGCAATATTGTCATGTCCTTTTCTGGAACAGGTATGGCCGTCGGCTGTCCAGTTTTCGGTTCGGCGCACCAGCACATTCCTTGGTTGCATTGGAGAGGTTCATAATCGCCTGTCGGGGTGCAATGGAAGGTCACCACGTTACCTTCTTGCTCCAAGTCATTTCTTGCTCTACTGCACGCTAAATGTAATAATAACAATTTAACATCATTATTTCTTCTCTTTGTAATCGTCATTTCTTCTTTTTCTTATTTTATTGGCTTCTGTGACCAGCGATTACAATTTTGCCAGTATTTTGAGTAAATAACAAGCAGTTTGAGTAAATAGCAGCGAATCGAGTAAGAGTATATACAAAGTTGAAAGGCAGATAAAATTGTAACCATGAAGCAACATTTTAACCAAAGACAAACATACTAACAGTAGGCCAGTCATTCTTTATTTAACGCATATCTCAAAAGTCATAGGATATTTCTTGACATTGACACTCTCCATCACTAGATTCGCTAAAGTATCTATAATTTCACAAAATTGACGTAAATGTTTGTTATGGAATAATATGAGATTGCCGAATAAATAAAATTTAGATGTTACTTGTTAGTTTTCGAAATTTTAAATATATATTCATAATTTTTAATACAGATGTAAGGATTTTTGATTACTCTAGAGTGCAAATATGATTTTTGCTCAGGTGAGTTCCAATTTGAATAAAAACGTACCGCATGACATCTCGCTCGCTTCGTTTCTCCACATTTGTCCAAATATTCTTTGACCCTTTTTATCCGCGCAGAAACATCTGTGTTGTTTTAATGTTCAATTTTAAAATAGGTACATTAATCATAATCATCATAAGGTGAATTAGTGTGACATTTTGTATTATATGTGTTTTATAATACAAAATGATTATCAACAGCTATTTTGATTAGTTGGTATACCATCAGAGATCCGATGAAGTAGCTATTTTCTATTGATTAATTAGAGCAAATATTTTTCAAAAGAACCAAGACTAGAGAATATGTTGCTTTCGTTTGATGATAAATAAACAATGATATACGAAACATCAAAACACAAACATTTTAAATCAAAACAAGTGCAAAAAAATGTGTGTAGCACATTGAAAGCTATGCAATAATATACGGATGTTACGTACATGATAATAGAAATCGTCTACATAAATAGGATGTTCCTGAAACAGAGTTGTACGATTTTGTAATGGCATTTAACTCACCTGCCAGTGAACGAATCGCCTTTGCATTGTACAGGTGAATATGAACCGTCAGCCAGGCAGTTTGCGGGAGGAATGCACTCGTGATCTATTGAAATCATAAGCTTAATAATAATCCTAAGTGTTTGCATTTGGATATGTTCATTTATTTGGTTTTTATATAAATCGTGAGGCAAACGAACAGGAATTTCACCTAGGATAAGTGGTTAATCGTCCATGGAAACATCTAGCTCAGCTGGGCCGCGGTTGCGTTGCTACTAGCCTTTTAGAGAAAGGTGTGCCCGTATTTTGAAGGACCCAAGTAGTATTGGTTGGGAGACACCTCTGTAGGCAGCTGATTCCATAGAGTGGTTGGTAAGCGGCACAGAATGCCTTAAAATACGCTCGGTTGTGGAAAGAAAAACATCGAGGTGATACCGACGAAGCTTTGTATTCTGTCTTGATGCTCGATAATGAAATTCAGCTACAGGTCAATCCAAACAAAATCCTTAGAACATTTCCCGTAATAAATGCTCTAGAAAACGGCGAGGGAGCCAACTTGGTAGAGTAAATTTTTCTTTATATAGTAAGGTTCCTAAAAAAGCTATTATACTGTAGTTTAGAAATAGGAGTCAGTTTAATTCGGACCCGGGAGGATTAAGCTCTCGAAGGAGCTACAAAGTGCAGAAAAGGACATGTGATCTATGAGCGAATCACAAAATTGTGTTGTCCAGCGTTGGCTAGAAGTTCAATCAGACAAAGATAAGTGTTACATAGTAGAACCTACCTAAGTCATCGTCATTGTCGTCCACATCGGAGCCATTGAGCGTGCACCCCGGGCAGCAGTTGAATATATGGGTGTTTCGTGTTAAAGTGTACAACCCAATGCCACAATCCTCAGCCGACAGATCCGTTATGCAAGTTTGAGCCATTTCACACCTCTGTGCATTAAACCCGTACATCGACAAATATACACTTAAAAGCATAAAGTTTAATAAGATATTCATTTTACTTGTAGTGGGTACTTTTGTGAAACCGTGAAAACAATGCGCTATTAATTACTGATTGAGCTGTTATCGACTTTATCAATACATTATGCGCGTAATCTTATCACATCGTGTGTCGGTATATATTTTATAAAATAATGTTTTTGTGAACTGTGTATTAATGTAATTAAATTAACAACACCTCTACGAATACACTCGTGGCAACGTTTCCCCATGACATGACAGGTACGGAGTTCATCATTAATTTAATCAAGTCTTGTGACATATCTTAAAATATAGGATTCGTTCAGGGGTGATAAAAATAATGATGTTTTTATGTTGTAATAATAGCACGGAATGTCAACTTAGCTTAGTTTGGTACGTATGAGTAAGGTTGTTATCAGCAGTGTATCGCTATCTCAAGTAAAATTACACGGTACACGGCAGAGTCAGGTCGTGAGTGATAGCGTCGTGTGTGCTAGTGTGAGCAGCGCCGACAGCCTCCACTATTGTACCTTATCTTTATATCAATTTTAAACTCTGAGCATCTATCTGCCTTTATTTACATTATTTATTTGTTAAATCATGAGAAAGTGCACCGCATTCACGCTCTGTTATCTAATTTTCAGGTTGGATTGAAGAGGCCGTATCAGGCCAGTATGGAGGAGAGCAAAAAACGTGTACATGGCGCTAAAGTTTCAAAAATAGCAAATATATTTCAAGGAATGCCTTCGAGAGACGACGAAGATATGCGGGGAGCCGATGTTACGGTTGTCAGGACTGAAAGCCATTTGGCCAGGTTTAACAACGCCCGGGCGTTGTTTGAAAAATTGGGTGAAGAGAATCGTGGCTTTAGAATCGAAAAGTCCCCCTCTGCAGCTGCCAGCTTTGCAGGCACTCGCGGAGTTTCGCCGGGAGTCCCGTCTCGGTCTCGGTCCAGTTCAGCTGGCTCGGTGAGTCCACCAAGGAGCCATGGCCTTCCGACTGTGCCATACGCTGCTGCAATTAACGGAGACAAATTGTCCAATGGTGCTACGCAGCCGCCACCAAAGCCAGTTAAACCGAGTGTCCTTCCTAAACCAGAGAAACCTGATAGACGATTTAATAAAGAACTTATAGAAAAGCAGAGAAACTGGACATCTCACTTTAATAAATCTCGACCTGTCAAAACTGAAAACGAGAAAATAGAAAACAAATCCATAGCGCAAGATCTAAAATCTCCTGAAGCAACTGATAGATTTGTAGTTCCTTCACGAGTATATACTCCGCCTCTATCTCCAGGTGCGCCCGACGCTCATTTGGAGCGACCTACGACCTTGCCCTCTGCTTTAGTAAACCGAAGTGTATCTGTTCCGAAATCGTCTAGTCCTGTTAAAAACGTCGCACCCGTGTTACCTTCTCCTAGATCTAATAGTGTCAAATCTCCCACCGTAAGGACATCGCCATCATCTAAAGCAGAAATTCATTCTGCTGTTATACAAAATACAGAAACTAGATGTTTGGTAACACCTGAAAAAGAAGATGTACGTGAAATAAAACCGCTTCCACGCACCGATATGTATTCGCATTCAGCTAAAGTTGTAGAACGGGTGTCGACTATAACAACTTCAACCACCGTTTCATCAAATGAAGGCATTTCCTCGCCCATTAAGTTTCACAAAATATTACCTTCGCCTCCTATACGAATGCCTCGGTCTCCACCACCTCCCGTACCAGATGACAAAATAACACATACCGATAGCGTCTCACCTGTTACCTCTATACCAGAAGAATATTCGCCTCCCTTGGAAAGTTTGGAAGATAAGACTGATAAAGATATCGTTGATAAATCACTGTCTCTGGAAATATCACCTGAACATCATCACGAAGAACCTCCTAATCCACTAGTTTCGGCAAAACCGGATGTCTGTGATGTGGTACTAAGACCAAAATCTGAAGAACAGGAGGAAAGGATACGATATAGTGATGACTGGGAGGAGAAAGCCGATCGTCGGTCTTCTACACCGGAGTCACCGCTCCATGTGAATGTTGAGGCGCAACGGTCACCCCTGCCTTCACCCTTAGAGTCACCGGTTCACAGCTTGCCACGTTCAACATCCGAGGCGCCGGTTTCTCCATCTCAATGTAAGTTTAGTTTTATTATTCTTGACTCTATGCTTTCGGCATAGCTCTTATCACGGTTTTTATCTCCTTATCACTACAAACGTAATACAATAGCGTTATTTATGTTTCCCACCGTATCTTAAATGTTAAATAAAAATACGATCCAATTTTGAGTCAAATGAAAATTATAAAGTAACTAATTTGCTACCAAAGGAAAGTACAATACAAAATACTTTTAAGTAATAAATGGAATAAACATTAATTGTCTATAATATATTATATATTAGTAAGCAGAGACATTGTTCTCGGTAATCGTAAAGAAAAATGTCAGGACAATAGAGTGATAATTGTAAAAATGGTTATAAAAACAGACATAGTACAGGTATAGGTAAGCTAGGTAGGCTTTGCATATAGAGCAATAAAGTTTGTGTTGGAATCATTAAATCGGCTTCAAGATGGATCGCTCATATTAATTCTTATCTGGTATTAAAGACAAGTAAAGAGTGTAAGCTTTCAGTCATTGGATACATTAGTCCCGCATATTATGGCGTATAAGAAGTGGGTGTGAATTGACGTACGTTTGGCGGTCTCGTGCTCGGCGGGTTCAATGTAATATTGAGGAAGTCAAGGTATTTGAGAAGCGAGACTTGCGATCCCGATTTAGATGCTCCGGCGCCGCCTCCGCGCAGTTACCCGCCCGACGCCGTCTTGCCCCTACCTATTTACTCGGTTTAACTGGCACAAACAATAATCTTGTCGCCACACTGTTGTAATGCGCGAAAACGGGTGTGCTCTTGTGCGCTTACAGTCCGAACTCAGTACACGATCTTAAAATAATTTTTGCAAATCATTTTCGCAAAAACGTGTAACATTCAATGGCTATTTACGCAGTGCCGTCTATTCTGTACGTACGGTCAGCGTGGATTGGTTAAAATTTTAAAAATTCGAGTGTGACGATGAGAGGAGTTTAGTGTGGCGGTACACGGTGGCAGAGTGTCGTCAAAATACGTCGATTTGAGTTTGATGTGCGCGTGAGTGTAGGTGAGAGGTCGCAATGGAATGGGGATGAAGACGAGAAGGGTTACCCGCGCCCCACTCCTGACGGAATGCGCCTGTGCGGGTGTTGTATCGGTTTGTCATTTATTCTCAAACGCAAATATTATAAACTAACGAAACTAACTAACGAGACACTACATAAATAATATTTATTATAAAACTATAAGTTTTCTCTACAAATTTGCGAATTCTATACCGGACTAGAAATCATGGTGTCGATTGTTGATAGTTTGAATATAGCCTCTTGCTATTGGCTGTTTAAATATTTGTGTTCGCAAAGACCACGCAGATATAACGAAGAGATTTATAAAATCTCATACGACCATATTTTTAACGTGCCTGCGTAATCAATGTGTGGGTAGAGTTTCTCGTTTAAATGACAATTATTAAAATCTTGGCGCCCTATTTAGGAATCTTGTTTCTTGACCTAATAAAGCCTCTAACAATCACTTCCAAAGTGGTTGAAGTGGAAAAAAGAAAACGTATTAGGTCATCTATCGCTTACACAACCGTTTCTTATCTGCGAAACAATAATGTTTTTCATACCGTTGAAACAATTTCATCTAACGATAGCTCTAAGCGTAGCGAGAATTGTAGAAAATTAATTGTAAACAAAGCTGAGATGAATGCTGACGAGTATTAATTAACAATGTCGGGCCGTACAATTTTTATGTTGTTAACTCAATGACACTAATAAAACGTACACTTGTTAAAATAGTTAAATTTAATTGATTCAAATATCTAGACGTTGAAATAAATTAATTTCTAACACACGATTTGTTAGACATGTTAATTACGTAAAAGAATATTTCATAAATTGACTTTTATATGATGTTCGCTTTAAAAAATTCAAATCCAACGTCACACGACAGTTTTATTAAAGTAAAACTTCTCGTATGAGAACTAAATTAAGGCATAGTACACGTGTAGCGGCAGTCTTTGTAAGTGGATAAAAGTGTTGACATCAATTGTATGATAAGGCTTTTGCCGTAGCCTCACCTTATCGGCTGGGTTTGTTTATAATTTTACGATCTCCGCAAAAGAGCGCGCCGGATTCTGCCAAGCTAATGACCTAATGACGGGCACCTGTGGTCGAACTCGTTTCAAATTTAGAACTGTATTAACCTCGTTACGCTATAGCCTCGATTCTCTCACGTGGCTGTAATAAAACAAACAGATTTTGTATCTATAAGGAAAACATCTTTTTTCGACAATAAGAAAAATACATTAAAAAACAACCTTGATGACGGTCTTATCGGAGTTTATTTGAGGATTAATAGTTGTTGCCTATAAAACAATACGATATCACTTAAGAAATATATTATTTAGGTATGTACCTAGTTTTCAGGTGCTACTTTTGTCACCCTTATTCATAATTGACTTTTATTAGTTAAAATTGTTATATTATGATTTTC
Organism: Delias pasithoe; assembly: GCA_010014985.3. NCBI lineage: Eukaryota > Metazoa > Arthropoda > Insecta > Lepidoptera > Pieridae > Delias > Delias pasithoe. Next base: position 235,714 of record JAAAKR030000004.1, read on the forward strand.
TACTGAGATGGTATGTAGATTACATTTAAAACACTTCGAGTTATGGCAACGTTTGTGAATTTTTACCATTGTAAATGTGTCTATTTACTGTTCACAGTTGAAATACTTTTCTCGATTATATATTTGTATTGTAAGGTAACGTTTACAAGTGAAAATATCTTTTAATCATTGTGAACGTATCATCTACTTGTCCCCGGTCCACGATTTCCTGGCGATATGTTGTTGTCAGTTATAGAGCGACAAAGAAAACTTTGGCTACAAAGTAATACTCTATTTACTAATTTGAATAGGTGGAGGTCGAAAGTCCTCCGAGGGAGAGGAGACAATTCGTCGACGATCTCGGACGTCCAGCGTGTCCGATGAGGGTGGGTTCAATGAGCCCTCCCCAGAAGTGGTGGCGAGGCTACGGCCTGCAGGGTACCGCGACCCACCACTTCCGCTCACGCGTGACATACGGGATGCGGAACGCGCCAGATCCGATCCTGACACCTTGTCTGTTCAGCAGCAGGTAGGTGACGCGTTCAATTTATGATCTTGTGGGTTCAACATCGAGAGAGCTAAACATAGCTGCATATCTGCAATACAATAATGTCTAAATAATCTGTACCAAATGCACAAGATAGTTATTTGTCATACAGATGGTCAGAAAGTGATTTTTTACGACATATATAGTTACAGTTTGAATTTCAGGATTCGGGCGTGGTGGTAAGCGAAGCTAGCCAAGGCTCCATAGAAGTGCTCGACAAGTCGACTACTAGCCAATGGAGTGTCTCCGAGGACAACCCTGAACCACGCGGTAGTGATACTGCAGATTACGACGACGCAGACACCAAACAACCCGATAGTATGACTCCTGATGAGGCGGAAATACTACTGAGCTCCAGGTGCGAATTTGTTTCTAAGGAGCATATTTAGCAGACAAGCGTCCTCCTATTACCCATTAGCAGTTAGGCCACTTCGTTTTTACTCTTGCTCCGAGATCTTATTGCATTTAAAGACTGAAAAACATGTTATATTACTGTTTGCGTATGTTGAGTTTCTTGATTGTCAAAGTTCCAATTTTATTTATTTGCCTAAAGCAGTTTGTGGTAATGTACAAATATATTGCATAGTAGGTTTGATTTATGCCTAACCTGTATTCTTTAACTGGTTTATTTAGTTTGTTTTAACTTAGTTTTGTTTTAGTATCTATCTTCTTTTCGTTGCTTCAAGTGCGAAATTTATGTATTTTTTTCAAGACAAAAACAGCAATATTGAATCAATGCATATACTGTTTGGCTTCATGTTTGTTACTAAAGAATATAAGTAATCTATCTATAGGTAGGTAAGGCCTTCCTTCCGATACAACATTTGACAAACATTCAAAAAAAAGGTAGTTGGCGAATCGCGCATACTTTTGTTTATTGTTATTGCACGCTACAATATCTTTATTTTCCAATGTGACTTACATGTGAGTATCTGTTTGCGACGAGTTCTCTTGCGCGCTTCTTACTTAAATTAAACGTGGATTTTTTATCATTTGCATGCTGCCCGCACAACGCTTCATTCTTGCCCGATCACGCAGTATTCTGGAGAAAAAACTTAGGTAAGCTTGCGCGGTTCCTGCGAACTGTTTACTTCTTGCGTCGCATGAGTTACGGAGCGTTAAACTATTACGTAACGCAATTTGGGAAGAAGGGGAGGTCTCGTAAAGCGTTACGATGCGTTACAGGAGTGTACTATTAGAACGAGTTACGTATTATCATTCCTTTTTTTTATATAAAGAATTGGGAATTTAACCTCAATTTTTGGGATAAAACAGTCATTTAGGTGTAATGTATTGTTTAGGAAGGGGCGGGGGAGGGATAGAGAACAATCTTACGACGCGTTACTTAGAGAAGGGAGGGTCAAAAATTGCGTTACGTATTACTTAAACGACCCCTTACCGGTCTTGGCGATGTTAATAATTTAAAATTGCTTTATATTATATAGAAATAAACTTTGTATCAGCTGTAAATAGGTATCCAACCATTTTGAAGCACGTGCTTGTTGTGTATATGAAGATTGGTGAAACTTGTTAACCTTAATTTCTTTACATGAATGTTTTTATGTTTTC
>JAAAKR030000004.1:490073-500277 GCA_010014985.3 Delias pasithoe
CCGCTCGCCGCTCAGCATTCAAATAGGAATCGAACGGATGACCAAAACATAATATCGTCGGAGGATTCAGCGGCCATAAATCAAATGAGGAATAATCTGTTTCGGGGCGAGATCGTCGCCGCGCCACCATAAAAACGCAAAGCGTTTTCTCTGATTGAAATCGTTGCGTCGCGGTCGACGTTGCGCGCCACTATTTTCCTCTTATTTTCCTTGATGTATAATCAATGTGTTAAGGGATGGCCGCGACCGGCGCGAGACTAGATTTGCCACACAAAAGATTCTGATATTGAGTTTGGAAGTAGTTTCGCGTTTCTTTTATGTTAATGGCACTTTTGGAGGCACTTCGTAATGGCTTCGTAAATAAACGTCGCAATTGACTGCGATATACGTTTCGGCTATTCAATGTATTCGCTATTTCAATGATTCTCATAACGATTCAAATGATACTGTCACTTGGGATTCATTAGCCGCTCCAGTTCATTAAACCATATTAACTTATTAAATTAATATATATTTATATTGAAAACATAAAAATTTAAAGTGAGTTTATTCTTCTTTTTTGTCTTTTGTGCCTTACCAGTGTCAGCATGATGTTACTTACGTAAATAACGATAGGGAATCAAGCATGAATATGATCTGTATTCAAATTGATGTGAACAACATTTTACCAAAGACAAACATATAGAGAGATCTGTCTACTCAAATCGCAGCTTGTTTCTTTTTTTTAGAAATGGTTAACTCGCTATCGGCCATACGGTCTTTACAGCTTAACGGGGGCTTTGGGGCGAATCGAGAGGAATTGGTTTTAACCGCGACTAGCACAAGGAGGTCTCCTGCGAGACACGGACCTCGGCTTGGGCCGTCGCGGGAACGCAAGCTGCACCTCACCGAAGTGAGTCTTGCGACAAAGATTTGTCCGATTTTTGCGCGGACCTTACACAGAAATTTACCATCTGATTATTAAAAATTTGTTTTTAATTTTGTTTAATATCCGTCTGAAGGTAAAGTGTAAAATGGTAATGTGAAGTGATCTTCCGGATCGTGTATTGTGTAAAGTTTCTTCCTACAACAAGCATTGATGATTTGTATCCACAAAGAAATATAAGTTAAACATTAATTAATAATAACATTAATAATAAATAGATATTATGAATATTCAAGTAATTATGAAAGTAGAAAAAAATGCTACAAAATGTATATATTGATTATATACAAAACTACATAATTCCAATATTGTCTCAGATATTAACATTAATAAAAATCTTTTTTTTTACAATTGTAGTTCTTTGTAAAATGGATTCTTTGAGATCCTCGTAGCTAAATAGCTGTAAAAGTATACTATTAAGCGAGAGGTATTGGATTCGAATCTCGGTCCGAGAAATTATAATGTATTTTATAATTTTTTCGATCTCTGGAAGGGCTTCACAGTGACCAGGCAGTTTTAATACTGTCGCGCCCGTGGGAGAGTCATGCTCAAATTGCCCCGGCTTGTCTGAAATGACATTCTGGCTCACAAGTCTCAGCAATTTCAATTTAATTCTCAGTCGCATGCTCATGTGCTAATTTGTAAACACGTAACATACAAAATTAATCCAACTTATAAAACCGTCATATTCTAATAAAAAAAAATTGATTACAACAGATTGCGCTACATGTGGTCAACCCGTCCCATAACCTGTGGCACATGCCATGCCTGCCTGCCACAATTACTTAAGAAAAACCTAACAACATATTAGACAATTGACAACTTTAACACCAGGCAAAAAGGTTGAATATCGTACAATCAAAGCATGTCATGTTACCAACCATCTGTTCCGGATGATAGTTATCAAAAAATTAACAATTTGTTTAAGGCAAATGAAGCGCGGCTAAGCTGTCGATAAATTATTGGTGCCATTTAGCGTTCCTTGGCGACGTTTTGTGCTCACCGACTGTCACCTTTTGCTACAGAAAATATTCGCTTATCTTTCATCTGCTTTTATTTTTACTACCGTCACATGCTCCCATGACAGTTGACTCGAATTAATTAATTTGACAGCAAGTGGTTTTGTTTTTTTTTAGAACGCATAAATTGGATCGTGTATTTATTATACTTACGCATATTGACAATAAAACAATTTAGAACATAGCAAATAAAATTTGTGTTTAAAACTAAAATTTTCCGTTCTTATAGTAAGTAAAGTTTATGTCATGTAGCATTGTTATATCTGGTAATGTATATATCAACTGAAGATATACATACTTTGAACTTTATATGAATCTTAACTACCTAACGAAATAATTTATTTCAATAATCAAACTTGTAGTAAAAAGATAATTACCTAAACTTACATTATATTAATGAAATAAAATTAAACTGAAGAATAGTTAAGACATAATTACTAAAGCAGAAATTAAGCAAATATGTAGTAATAAACGAAAGCACAAAAAATCGTGAAATGGAACGTAACAGCTATGTTAATTTCGCATCGTTAAGGTTCGTGTCTCCTCATCATTGGTGTCATTAACAAAATGATATATTGCATCAGATTGCAGCGAATCGAAAAATTAAAAAAAAGCTACAAATAGACAATCGCATGTTGACAAGTAATTATCGAGGTTTCTTTCAAACTTTTTTATATCGTGACTCTTTGTATCATAAATCTTTTCTAATGAGATGTTTATGCCAAATGACTCTTCCTGTAAACTATTAATTCTTTCTGAGTTTAATGCATTGTTTTTATTTGCAATTTATTGTTTCAATTTTCGGGCAGGTATTTCAAAATATTATTCAGTTAACTCTCAACCTTACATTTATAATATTTACTTATTCATCAAGAAAATAAAAAAAATCTTAATACCTTTTCTATACCTTTTTTACAATATATTAACAAATACGCGGATTCTCTATAACCTTATAAACAATGATTAAGAGTAGAATTTATAAAAATCGATATTAAAATCTATTAAAAAACAAAGGAACGTTACAACTACTTGAAACAAAAAGCTTACTTGATACCCTATCAGTTTAATTGCAGGCTTTATTTCACATTAAGTGGTACAATTACAAAGCTGCCGATACTTTTCAATTAGTAGGGGTGCATCTTATTATCAACTTAATTGCCATATAATGACCATTTAGTGGACTATAAGTCTAATAGATAAATATCTACGCATTAGCATACTATATTTATTGCTCTGTTGAAATGGGACTTTTTGTGTGAATTTGTTTAGACTTTAGATGTTGATAATGTTTAAGTATTTAACAATTTTTGGAATAATTTTCGTTAATAATATTTCCTGTGTTTTTTGTTTATTTATTTAGGTATATTTCTGCAGCTGTTAAGAGCTCTTCGAATATAACAATTCTAAATTGTTTATTAATATATTAATAGTTATTAAGCAATGTATACCATTTTTTTGTTTTTCCGTATAGATCATATAAAATAAATTATATGCATTAAGCTTTGAAGCATGAACTTTGTACAGCTTTGTAAGAAAATTGCGATTACGAATGAACGTGAAGTACGTCACAGTTAAGTTTGTATGCAGATGAAATGCATTAGAAGAGTATTATACAAACTACACTATACGTTACAACGAAAATAAAAAATTACTCGGCGACAACTAATTTAAAATAAAGTTTGTTCTTTGTATTTTAAATACCTTAAATGTTGTATATTAAAAATATACATGATTATGAAGTAAGCTATCCGATGACAAAGGTTATTCAGGTCCCGCTATACATATTTTTTATATTCAACTGGAGGCAAACGGGCAGAAGATCTATGATGAGTGGTCCAACATCTATGTATTTACTTAACTCTAGTTAGGCCATAGGTATGTTGCCGGGATTTAAAGAAAAGATACGTTCTATTCTTGAAGTGCCCTCGTGATAATTGCTAAAAAAGCCCGGCAGTTGGTTCCACGCCGTGGTGCGCGGTAAAAAACCTTTTAAAACTTTAAGTTGTGGTACCTACGACATATATCGATACGAATGATTTGTATGATACCTCGATGTTCGATGATGAAACTCTTCAGAACATTGCCCATAATACTTAAAAAGCACATCACTGTTAACAAATTTGAAAAAGTAACGCATGTTAGTTGAAACGTACATAAAGGACAAAAAAACTGATCACATTCAGAGATAAATTATCCACAAATCTACATCGTGACCGTGCCTTCAGGGGGAGAAAATTACAAAAATTACCGTTATAAATCCAAAAACAAAATCCTCTTACGGGTCGGTAATTTATTGTGGAGCAAGGAATAATCATGGAGGTGTCCTATAAATCGTGGACCATTTGTAAAATAGGAATTACTTCCCGCCCGGGGTTTGTCACCCTCTCGCTGACTTCATGTATTGATTTTTGATAATATTTTTAAGGGTTTAATATCAACCCTTATACTCGAGACAACTTTATAAGGAAGTAACATCTATTATCTTTTTATAACATCTTTTGTTTGCAATAGCAGCATCTCAATAATCAATATTGGTTATTACTAGAGTAAATCGTTTAAATAAAGTAAAATAACAAAATTCGAAATTATCAATTTTCTTTAATAATTAATTTCACTATTAATCTGATCATAACAGTGTATTTATTTTTTATAATTTACATGAGAGAAACCTAATTAACATTTATCTCCTTATCATCATCACTATCTTAGCTGTAGGACGTCCACTACTGGACAGAGGCCTCCTTTGGATTCCCATGTATCACTATCCGAAGCGATCTGCGTCCAGCGTTTTCCGACGACCTTTGTAAGGTCGTCTGTCCATCTTGTGGATGAACGTCCCACGCTGCTCTTGCCGGTCCGTGGTCTCCACTCCAGTCTTATCTCCTGATAAACTTTTATAAATAACCAATTTTTTTCTTAATCTTATCTTCTTTCTTTTTCGTTCTTTCTAGTTTTCGCAAAACAACTGTACTTAAATGAGTAACAAAACATAATTTTAACGAGAACAAATTGTATAAATAAGGCTAACATCGTCTTTAAAGTGAAAAATTCAAAGTGTTATTCATATACCACTATCAAAAAATACCATCGACTAATGGAGGAATGTTTGTGTTGTCATTCTAAAAATAAATCTATAATCTATGCCCACATACGATATTACCAGTGATAAATAAATTCCAGATTCAAACACATCATGCATTCGAGGTGTCAGGATCATGTTATCCCGGCACGAGGAATTTTTAATAGTTTTACCCTTCAACGCTATTGGCACTTAATGTATTTCGAATCTTTCTTGGCTTTATTGAAAAATTGCTGTTTCAAAGTATCGGCCGAGGACGTAACCATACAAGTTATAAATCCGTTAGGCTCTCTGCATAGAGGAGATTGGTTATAGACGGCTTTCATTGGATTTAAATATTCTTATATCGTTTGAATGATATGTAACTTTTTAGTATATATATATATATATATATAAATAAACAGAATTTGGTACTATAAAATTGAATTGGCTATTTGTTTATCTGAGATAATGATAAACGATTCGTAAATAAGAAATTATTATAATTTTAGCTATTATAAACTTTTTACAGTTGAAAATTATAAAATATATTTAATGAATCACATCTATAATATATTAATAGTCAATTTTTCAATGTAATGTATTAACTAAGGAAGCAATTGGAATTTACCCCCGTTACATAATGAGCTCAATAAAGATATGCCATAAAAAATGAATTAAAAAAATGTCTCTTATCAGAGACATCCCGAAGCGGCAGTGGTTTTTAGGCAGCCGTTAACACTTAGGTGTGTGAAAAATAGGTGTTGACCGACTTGCCGATCTACCTGATATACAAACCAAATTGTATAAAAATCTGTCCAGTCGTTTCTGACAAATTTGGCAACAGACACCGTGCAGGAAAATTTAATATCCAATATGAAAAATCCATATAAATTGTATATGTAGGCCCTTGTCCATTATAGTCCACTCTCCTCATAGTTCTGTATCGTAGACTGGGGCTTACGAAACCTCTCCACGAAAATGCACATTAATATTAAATGGCTTGGAAATGCTGCGTTGTGTGGGGAGGTTGGGGGTGGTTGGGTGCAATAAAAAAGGAAACTGGCGTCGATGATACAGTAAAGGCGATTTAAATTACCTTCCTTTTGTACATGCGTAACACTGTCCTGGGAAACGAATTTAATTCGCTCGTACTGTCATATAAATGTTTGCTTTGAGCATTTATTGCAAAAATCAGTTATATCATACTAGGTATGTATATTAACAGGTTGGTTTGTTTTGTTCTATAAATATAAAGCTGTAAATAAGAAAAGAAATGCACCATTATCGTAGTGAAAGCGAAATCATAACAAGACGTCTATACAATGCGGTACCTCACAAGAGGATCAAGTTACGTACCAACTATGGAAATGTCAACTGAGCCATTTCCTTTACAAAGCGTACGTGTTTTCCTTATATTAACTAGGTAGCACTATCCCCCTCTCTCCCCCTAACCCAACATCCAATAAGAGATGGCGTAAAACTAACACCAGCTCTCTCCCGCGAGCAATTTACTCCTACTAATTAAAAGAGCGAGCGAGATAGACCACGCCTACCGTTGAGAACAAACAGCCGGGGGAATCGGAGCAACCAATCAGGTGGCTTGATTGTTTGTAATTAGAACGTCGAGTCGCTACCCCCAGGCGAGATGACCAATGGGATTTAGTATTTAGCGGAAGTGCTTTGATATCGGAGAGGAGTCTTCTAATTACAGAATTCTCACAGCCTCATTTAACGTTTCATGAAGGAATTGTAATCAGTTTTGACTCATTGAATTATCAGTTTTATCGTATCGAAAGAAATTATACGTAATCTAGATTAATTACTAACTAATATAATTCAACTGTGTTATTAGTCAATACGTCAAAATCTGTTAATACTCCATGTTATGTGTAATTTGTCGATGTAATATTCAGACAATATACATAATTCATAATGAATATCTGAAAAGAACACGATAAATCACTAAAATGTATTAAAAACTGTCTCATAAGAAGTACTTTTGACAGATTAGACAACTATACAATAGGAGCACAATAGGAAAATTATTACAGCGCACATTAAAAGAATGAGAGCGGCCGACTTCTTAACAAAAACTTCTCCGTTCTCATTGAAACAGCACAATCATTCACCGAGCAAAACTTCGGAACGAAGAATCGGTGCCACAATGAGCGGTAACTCCTAGCTGCCAGTTTGCATATAGAGATAAAAGTGGGGAATATTAATGTGAATCCCCCAAGTTTCCCCCTGGGGAGGCTGGGGTGGGCTGGGGGGGAGGAGGTTTCCTTCCAGGGCGACTGGCCGAGTGGACCGCGGGACAGTCGTGATTTTAATTATATTGCGACGTGAGACCCGCCGAGAGTTATGGCTCCGAAACTTGTGGCACAAACAAGTGTTACGTAACGTTCCAATTATGAAAATGAACTGTTTTCGTTACAAAACATTTCAATTTCGGAAAGTTATGAATAATTAAGCAAAGTATTGATATTGTCTTTGATATAATTTTCATTATTTTGTATTCAATTTATGTTTTAAGTGCTATATCTTGTTTTATTTATTCTTGAGAGCGTCGCAGCTAAGTGGTTTTATAAGTCTACCATGAAGCGAGAGCTATCGAGTTCGGAAATCGGCTCGGACAATTATAATTTAATTTATAATTTATTCGCAGTCTGGAAGGTCGTGAGAGTGGCCGGACAAATGTCTTAATATTGTCACTTCCAAGGGAGAGCCAAGCTGAAGCATATTTTGACCCTCTAATTGGGCCAGCTTGTTCAAAGTGTCACCACGGGCTCAGAATACCTACTTGTACTTGAAATGATACTTCTACTATGTTTTCTGAGTGATTGAGGATATCGGAGGCCCTTAAAATGCCTCTTAGGCGTCGTAAATAAGCCGGCAACATAACCAAGGCGCGGTCTGTGGCGCGGTTGTCCATGGCGGCGGTGTTCATCTACCATATAGGAGACTCATCTGCTCCGCTATCCGCTATACCATAAAAAAATTAGCACCCATACATTGAATAAAAATAATTTACGTACCCAACGTAATTATTACATACAAAAAATTGATAATAAGACAAGAAGAAGATAATTGATCTACCTACTGACCTACTATGCTCCATTCCTCTGCATTTGTAGTCTTGGTATTCGATACTTCTTACGTCATGGAATTTTCAAAAATTGTTTTATTTCTCAAAATACCGAGAAATGATTCGTCTAAGTTAGTTATACGATCTTTAAAACATGTTATATATATATGGTATAACACATGAATGGAGGATTTTCATAAATTGTATCTGTAATCCATCTCAATCAATTTGCTTTCGAGGATTTTGGCGCCATTACAACAGAGCGAGTCAAGTTTTATATTATTTTATAAAAACTACGTGTTTTTGAGGTTTTTTTGTGTAATATTTATGAAATTATAAGAGTAAACAGCTGCTTAATGTGTACAATTAAAGGGGAGTGATATTATTCAGTGTTAATATTATCAATTCTGATGTGATTACAATTTTCAATATACATCAAATAAAATTTCCACCTTGTAACTTGTGAATAAATGAATACAGGCTCTAAAACGCCTTTAAAATGCTATTTATTGTACTTAAACTATAAAGAATATTATTAATCTTTAAAAATAATGTATGAAATAAATGTTATAGATGCTCTTAATTTCTAAATAGAAAATGGCATCCCGTATTGAGAATCAAAGTAGTAAATTGACGATATAAGATTTTTTAAAAGTAGTTACAACAATAGTCTTAAACTTAACCCCACATTCGACTAACATAAATTTCTTTCGACAAACTAATGTCAATGTAAGAACGCCATTAAACAAATTCCAAGCGCTCACTACGAATAAATGACAGTGTGTATAAGTGGATACAATCACATCGCTGTGTGCGTGCGAAAACATAGAGTAACTTGGACTTCGCGTCTGTAATTTAATTAATACTTTGGAAAGCTTTCGATACATTTTTAAAATATACTTTAAGTTAAATAACATACGGCTAAAATTCATTACATTAGTGAACAACTTTTGAATTAAAGGTCATTCAAATAATATAGGTCTAAAAGTAAGGCCCAAAGTCAAACAGACACCGCCTCCTCTATAGTCTATGATAACAGATCACCGCCGGCTATGGATAACTACGCCAAAATCCGCGCATTGGTTGTGTTGCCGGCTTGTTACGTTTAAGCGATATAATTTAATATTTCATGATAGCTTGTGACAGTGATTATTAAACGTTAAAACATTCCAAACTTCACTAATTACATAGAAATGCCTAGTCTTTCGTATGTTGTAAGTGAGAGAGTAATAAAACCTCTGTGAAATAAATAATGCCATCATTAGTGGTGGTTTTTATCGTCTAGCTGAGTATAATGAGAGCCGTATTGCAAAGCTGCAGGCTACAGTTAATTCAGTGACCTATATCTATTGCAATTGTTTGCCGTTCGTTTTGTAGTCACCGTTTATACTCTGTTGCCTTTTTTACAATGTAGCCTTGTAGTTTATGGTTGCATTTATAAAATATACCTATATTTAGTAACAGACGGCTCTTACAAAAGCACACTTTGTAAATTGTGGCCGCAATAATCTTTGAAAAAGTTATTACTTGACACATTTTTATTAAAAGAAAACACTCAAAGTCTAGATTTACATTAGATCTTCCTTAATTATTTCGTGTACAATTTATTTGTTGTTTAGTGCTAAATTGTGCTAAAAAGTTCTATTGCGAACTGCTCTGTCGCGTGATTAATCTGCCGCCAACACATACGTCACAGCAAAAGGGCGAATATGCATATGTGGGGGCGTATGTAAATACGTAAACGTTAAAATGAGGATGTGTGATGTTGCTTCAGAGAGAGAGAGGTTCTCATTATCGACCTCAGGTCACCGCGCATGCTCCAATCGTGGCCCCAACACGGGCTGCCGTGACGCTCCTTGAGGGCCTCGCTATTGGGGCTCCAGCGACTGACACTTATAAGAGGTGACAATCGAAAAGCAATGATTTAAATACAAAAACATCTTTTTACTTTAAATCCTAAGAATATATTTCTATTATATATTAAAGTGAACGTAAAAATAATTTATAAGTAACATTGGTAATAAATGCTCTTAATATATATCTATTTTTATTGATTTATTTCATAAGCAGATAAATTTAGATAAATATGATAAATTAGAATTACTTCCAACATT
>JAAAKR030000004.1:700139-720617 GCA_010014985.3 Delias pasithoe
CCCGGCGAGCTATCCCGCTCGCCCACACATTCCGCGTTAAGCTGGCAAGGCCATACAGCGAGTTAGTCAATCACAAAAAAATGTAATTTATAAGTATTTTTTTAATATAGACTTTCAGAATGTCTATTGCAAAGAAAAGTCGTGGTATTTGAAAGATTTTTCCGTATCGTCTTGATGTTTTTCGTTTGAAAATTGAGTTTTTCAGACATTTTGTGCACATGCCATTGTGTGCAGAGATATTTCCAAATAATTACGACCTAGAGACCAGACGAGATCTTCAAAACATGAGCGTATCCCTTAAAGGATACTTACCCGTGGTCAATTAGGGTTAAGGAAGTGCATGGGCGCGCGACCCGTAGTTGAGCTATCCTAAATGAGGCTCTAGCTCGTTTGCCTGCCGTTATATAAAAATACAAACTCTTATGTAATATAAAATATCAATCACCATACCAACATCGATGTTTCCTAGCACGCGTTCTGAGTAATAAACAAGGAAGCCGACATTCGGCGAAGCTCATTTCACTTCTTATTGCTTCGTGTGATCCGTTAGAACTTATTGACGTGTCAGCGTTTGAAAAATTATAATTTACAATCGTCGAGGAAACCCGAACGGCACTAGAAAATAAAAAAGTAATAAAACGCTCTCGTTTTACGAGCGTAAAATGACTTTGGGCCTGCCACTTGGTATTTAGTATTTACAAGTATCGCCGCCACACCGCTGCTCATGCGACTACATAAAAGTAGATTTATTTCCTTTATGGTCCTCACTTGATGCTTTTGGACAATTATTGTCGGGCCTCGAGGCCAATTTCAATTCTGTCAAAGCGAGCCGTCAAGTGTTTGCCCCTTGATTGAGTTTGGTGGCACGTGTTCTAGGGGGCTAGTTTTAACATTTCAATACTCACCCCGCGATAAATGACTTAACGCTAGTGGAGTTGTCCTTATCTTAATCGTAACAGATTATGAGTGTCGTTGCTTACTATTTTTTGTATTTTATCGGTAACGTATTAGACATAGAGAGCAAGTGGTAATTTCAATCGTGAGAGAGCCATGCTGAAGCATATTATGCTGACGAATTGGCCCCGTCCGAAGTGACACCACGAGCTCACAGAATACTCAGCGTGAAATGGTACTTGTACTGTTTCGTTGAGTGAGTGAGGATATCGGAGGCGCTCGAAATTATGCCGCTTATGCCGGCAATGTGCTATTCTGATGTATGGGCTATATTATTGCAGTTTTATTAAAATCCGTTATTATTATTATCAGTAGGTATTGCGTGACAGAGTAACAAACATCCATTCTTCCATACTTTCAAACTTTTGGGTTCATATTATTAGTAGGATATATGAACCTCTTGTTTCAGAGGCGGTGGGTGTCTGCGTCGGCCTCATGTCAAGCGGCCGATGAATGCATTCATGGTGTTCGCACAGGCAATGCGCAAGCGCCTATCGGAGCAGCGACCATCACTACATAACGCTGAACTTAGCAAGTCCCTCGGATCCATGTGGAAGTAAGTTTTTTATTACCTTTTTTTGTGATTGACTATCTCGCTGTATTGCTATATGGCCTTCGCAGCTTAACGCGAAATGTTTTTATTACCTTTCATATTCTTGAACGTACGAATTGATCGATTTTTCTCTACAAATATGGTTTAGTATATATTTCTAGTGGGAAGATAGTAATGTCAATTGTAAAGGTACCAAACTAGATTATTTAGCCTCCTTAGCTAAATGTTTTAAAAGAAATGCAAGCAATGGCCGGTGCGCGTGCGGCGTCCAGCCGTGAAGCGTGCATCGATTGTTTACTCATTAAAATGCTATCACCGCTGACTTTATGATAAGATCTTCAACTTTCCCATATTCAATACCGCTCTAAATAATAAAAATTATATATCACTCGCTGATAAGGCCAATGTCCATGATCTCTATAAAACATAAAAACTAATCTAAAACTATAAAAACAAAATATCTTTGCATATGTAAGAGTGCCTACCGAATTTTAAGAGAGCTATCGAAAGAAGATATTTAGCGGAAAATCAATACTAAAAGAAAATAAATCAATTTGTTCTATTAACCCCAAGAAAACACAAGTCTGCGCGTTCACCGCTAAAAAGTCTGCCTTTTGTCGTTTCTCCCTATTTCCAGAACACTCCACTGTCCACCTCAGCGAGTATCGAAATACTTGGAGTTAATATTTCCAGTTATGTTCAATTTCGCGGTCATCTGGAGGAGAAGGTTAAATTACCTTCTAAGAAGCTAGGACTGCTCAATAGGGCGAAGCAGTACTTCACTTCTGGCCATCGCTTGCAACTCCATAAAGAGCAAATTCGGGCTCATATGGTGTATTGCTCGCGCCTCTGGGTGAAAGTTCCCAAATACCAGATTTCTTCCTCTAGATCGCAATCAGAGTAGAGCCTCGTAGCTAAGTGGTTTTATAAGAGTACCATGCAACGAGAGGTACCGGGTTCGAATGCCGGTCCGAACAATTATAATTTAGTTTATAGTTTATTCGATGTCTGGAAGGGCTTGACAGTGTCCGGAGGAGTGTCTTAATACTGTTGCACCCGTAGGAGACCCATGCTTAAGCATATGTCACACACGAATTCGGCCGGCTCGTCCGAAGTGATACCAAGGGCTCACAGATTACTCAGCGTGAAATGGTAGTTGTACTTAAAACGGTGCTTCTACTGTGTTTTACTGAGTGAGGATATCGGAGGCCCTTAAAAATGCTGCTTAAGTGGCGCAGAAAGCCGGCAACAAAATTGTTGCGCGAACTGGCGATGGCGATGTTTTTTTACCATAAAGAAGAGCGGCTAGAATTGTTGACGACCAGATCCTTTCCGATCAACTTGACTCTTTTGCGTTGTGTAGAAATGTTGATTAACTCACCATCTTCTATCACATTTATCACGAGGAATGTTCGGAGGAGCTGTTTGGTTTAATACCTGCTGCCGAATTTCATCATGGAACATCAACTGAGCGTTTTTTAAAACATTTTATGTCGCCCACCACCTCTATGGAATCAGCTGCCAGCAGAGGCATTTGCAAACCAATACGACTTGGAGACCTACATAAAAAACGCGTAACTTTCGTTTAAACGCCGGCTACGCACCCACAGTCCATCGTTGCAGGACCGCTTTTTCATAAAAAAAGTTTAAACAGAATTGGATTTTACTCGGTGGCAATTGGTTGATAAATGAAATTGTTATGTAAAAATGGTTACACAAGAAGGCAACGAAATTTAATCACAAACTATATATTGTTACAAATGATATATATTAATTTTAAATATCTTTATTTGTACACAAGAGAACTATCTTACTCAAGATTGCTCAAATATAGGTTATATCGTCTTACAAATAATGACAAAAGCAAAAGAGCTACCAGACGTATTTGCACGTTTTATATGATAGCTGGAATTCAAACCCGAGACCCAACGTTCAAATTATTATATTTACGATCTCACTGAGCCATGATTAAATAACTGTATTGCCAAGTCGTAGTGTATAAATTCTTGCTTATCTCCTTTAAGAAAAACATGATGCATAAATTATTTTTATAGAAATATTCACTCTATCTAATCAATAAAAACTACGAAACCTATAAGATCATACAAGTAATTTTATTATTTATTTTCCTTTATAGGTTAAACTCCTTTTTTTATTTATGATAATATACATATAACGATCAACGGAGCAGATGGGTCTCCCATATGCTAAGAGCACCCCGCCGCCATGGACAACCGCGCCACAGTCCACGCATTGCTTCTGTATCCAGCTTTCTAACGCCGCTTAAGCCGCATTTTTAGAGCCTTCGATAACTTCACTTAGTCAGCGAAATACAGAAGTATCATTTCAAGTACGACTACTGTTTCACGCTGAGTACTCTGTGAGCCAGAGGTATCATTTCGGACGAGTCGGCCCATTTAGTGCGTTAGCATATGCTTCAGCATGGCTTTTCCACGGGAAAACTCTGCTACTTTGATTAGCAGTCACCATATATGCATAAGAATACTTTAAAATCTCATTTCCCAGTATTATTTATGCTTTTATTAGTGTACTTTTAGTTTCGTATTTGGGCCACCCGCGTCGTAACCTTCATTATTGTGACAAGAGTTGCCTATCTTCACGGATCGGCTCACGAAAAGAAATGCGGAAAGTACAACGATAAATTGGACTATGATTGATCAGATTGTGGCGTCAGACGCTATTTTGCTGAATCTCTAGACATTTAATCTATTACAATAAATTTAATCCATTTTCGTTTTGGCGGGAGAGTTAGTCACACAAGGTCATATGAAATTACTTTATTTTTGTTATTGAAAACAATTAGTGTTGGACTAATTGTGTTCTGACTTAATATTTTATACCCTAAAAATTATATACTTTGCATTTAAGTTCTCCACTCTAGTTTAAGTTGTTTTTCATCAACATTTGTACGACACAGAGAAGGTAGCAAAATATTTAAAACATTTTTATAAATCACGTGAATGGATGTTGCCATTACGTTGCCATTTATATACAAATGAAGTTATAAATAAAATTAATCATTCAAAATTGTAAAATAAATATCTTATACTTTACTTTTACTTATGATCTGCATAGAGGTTTACAACATTTGTTTTCTGAAAGCCTACTTTGAGAGTAAATATTTCAGTCGAGTTTTTAGATTCTTAACTTATCTCCACAAAACAAACATGTACTATAATGAAGAAGATGAGGGAACTTATGATTTCTAATAAATTTGTAAATAATGATAAAATTTAATTGTAGATATACAAAGCAGTTGTTGTTTGACGGACGCGGATGGCATCTGGAACCATTCAGTGTTATCGGCAGCCACTGATCCATTCCTTACCACTTAAACGTTCTTTTCTCTTACGCATATGTGGTATATTATTGGGATTTAAGCTTCGCGAAGTCAGCGTATACTTTAAACTTGTTTACAGTAACCATAGATCCATAAGTTACAGATTTTCCAGTCGAGTTGCCAAAATACTCAACGTCAATAATCCGCTCTTTTCCAGAAGTTTAAGCGAAGCTGAGAAGATGCCGTTTATAAAGGAAGCGGAGAAATTACGTAACAAACATAAGAAAGATCATCCCGAATACAAATACCAGCCACGTCGCCGGAAACCACCTCCCACTTCAGCCCGGTTCAAGCGGGAGCCATCTCCTTACCGGTCCCAAATCGACTTCTCCGATGTGGAAGTCGAGCGGGCGCTGTTAGACGGCCCTCCGGATGGGGCAGAACTTGATCAATATCTGAAAACCGCACCCGTACCTGAGTACCACGAAATGCAACCGCGATACACACATACGTTGGCACACGTCCCACCGCTTTATAACCCTGTACCACATTTACACCCACCCTGCCCCGAATGGCACAACTATCCTGGCCATCCTTAATTACAATTGTATTGGAACCGATAGTTCCATTGAGTGCTATTAAAGTTAACAATGAAAACATCACAAAAATACTGTTTTCCGAAATTATCCTAATTAAGAAGCAATTTTTATAGTATAGCCGGCAACGGAGCAGTTATGTCTCCTATATGATAAGACAAGATCGATGTCCATGGACAATCGCGCCCGGTTATGTTGCCGTCTTTTAGCCCGCTTAAGCGATATAATTTCAAGAGCCTCCGATATCCTAACTCACTCAGCAAAACACAGTACAAGTACCGTTTCACGCTGAGTATTCCGTGTTACTAATATGCATATATCAAAATTAGAAATGTTTTTTACCTATAATTGCAATTTACATACGGTCTATATTGTTCGCCGTACGTTCAAAACAATAAGACTTCGAAACTTTATGAATAATATTATTGAAAAGCCGTATTTGTTTATTCAAGTTTAATATTATTACTTTAAGTAACAACATGAAAACAAAGAAGTACTATTTATTTCCCCAATTAAGTTTTATAATTTTTTTATGTTTGAAACTATCCATGTATCATTTTAAATTCATAAGTATTAAAAAGCTGTCAGTCCCAGTGAAATAATTAGCTCTTTTGTTACGCTTACCTCAAGTTCAGGATATAAATTGTTTTGGATATTAATTCGATGGAAACAGTATTTAAAGTGATTTAATGATAAAATAGGTCACATATGGTGCTAATGGTTTTTTTTTGTAAATATCACCATGTGGAGCCATGGCACGCACGTGCACGTAATCGTAAGTAAATATTTGATTTAAAGGTCTCCTATTAATGATATAGTTTGCTAAGTAAAAGTATGATAAGCTATAAATATAACTTAAGAAGCTGTTATGATTTTAACACATAGATTATACCGTTTAATTTCATTCCATGATTAACTATTCACTCACATGAAATTATTACTGTCAACAAGAGAAAATATTTTGAACGAAGATGTTAGTTAAGAAAATTTTGTAAGATTTATTAACTTCATTAGCTTAGATCGAACCAAATTGTGCTCGCTCCTCTCAGCTTAGATTAGATACAAATAATATGACATTTTCTGAGCTAATATTGAATGCTGTGAATGAACACTATAGATAGTAGACTATTTAAATATGTATAAAGATTACATGCAGTTACGAACCAAAAAAATCAATAGAAAATAAGGATATTTTGAGGAAATATAAGTTTACAATATATAATTAAGTACTTTATTGTAAATAAACTAGTTATATAAATATTTTACAGGTTAAGTTTAATAAATGTATTAAAGAACATTTATTGTTTATATTATATTAACAATTTTTTACCTATATTTATATTGTATATAATTTAATTAAATGGCGTTGCGTAGTTATGTTGGTTCTCTCAACTTTTCTACCACATTTATCACGGGGAATTGTCTGAGTTGTTTGGAGAAATATCTATAGCATAATTTCATCATCGAACATCAAGACAGAATACAAGGTTTTTTATGCTTGTCGTTCCACAGCCGGGCGCTTTTTAAGGCATTAGTTACCACCGCTAAAAGTCCCCGAGTCGTGATGAACACGAATCGGGGACTTTTAAAAAACGAGCAACCTTTCTTTAAAAGGTTGGCAACGCAACCGTGGCCCAGCAGAGGCTCGGAGTGTCCATGGGCGGAGGATCGCTTATCCTAAGTGCCCTGCTCGTCTTCTGAGTGATACTGCTCGTCTGCCTTCCGATTTTCATAAAAAAGTAGTATTTAGTACGTTCTAACGATTTTATCGCTTGTGTTATTAGTTTGCGCAAGAGTTCACATTCACACGAAAATTAAGATTTTCCTCCATATGTGTTAATGTTAATTAAGGTTTACATTCAAATCAGTTAAACGAACATTAAATTACTAGTTATTTTGAATACATACCTACTAATTAGGCTATACCTACCAATACCTACCAGTTACGTACCAAGTATCGATCTGAAAAATCGACTTTCTACCTTAATATATTTTCGACATCTTTCAACACAATTAAATAAGCGGCTCACGAAGTTATTGTTTTTAAATACATAACAATAACTAATTAAATATTGAGAACAAATGTTTCTTTGTTATTTCTGGTCTAAGCAAAATGGACGTGTTCTTACAGAAGCGAAGCAAATCAATTATAGTTGTCACATTACAAAGTGACATACCACTACACTTAAAGTTATATTGTTTTATAATTAAGTAAAATCTTAGAACATACGATAAGGGTTAGGTTATGTTAAGTATTTCAGTGAAATAAAAAGAAATTCGTGAGTATAAAGAAAAACAAAAAGTATTTTTAAAGGGGTTATATAAAGTTTCTGAGATGTTCTCAGAACGTAGGATGTCACGGCCTCAATGATACCGCGACCCCTGACTTCCGGCGAGTCGCGCCCCCACAAAGCCTCCCTTGTTCGTTTATCACTTTTCGCTAATGAGATATATTATCATAATTATGTACCAGAATTTATATGATGATTTATCTATGTGATGTCCACTGGTTGATAAGTGTCTTAGAAGCTTTGTTCACTAATCTTTATCGATTTCACCCTCAACCTGGGTGGAAATAAAGGAGTCACTATATTCAAATAGTTAAAAATCATACTTTTTAACATATTATCTCTCGTGATGATTTTTATACTCGTAGATGTTTTAAAACAGAATATGTCACTTTGTAGCAAGACAAGGCAACTTATCCAATAGTCATTAAAAAATTCGTAGCTATATATTAGTATACCATAAATGCATTCTCTCGTTAGCTTCTCCAAATGTATTAATTATTTCCTGAAATCATTCATAAATAGCAATAGTTAAATTGGCTATTTAGCCAATTATCACTTGGTAAAGTTATAAAATTATAAAATAAAGACAATTTTAACGCTGTAAAAAACTTTTAATATGTTTGTGCTTAACATGAAGATAGGACGTATAGAGTGAAGCTAAACATAACTATTTTCTGCCCGAAAACTGACACAACCCAAAAAGAGAATGGTAAAAAATAAGGGATACTTTTATGAATGTAATCGAGCATCATGGAGATATTAAGATTGAGTGCAAATGATGCGCTCGGCGCGTGCGCCGATCCCGCAGCTCGTGTTACACAGCCTCGCCGACATCCACACACTTTTTGCCTTCACATCAGATATTAATTATTAGGGCGGGAATGTTATTAAACTTTGTACTTTATTTTTGTGGAAACCATGTTTGACGTTTGATAACATTTATGTACTTTAATTACATATAAAGAGTTCAGAACTCATTGGTCACGGAAAGGATCTAACGAGCTGTTTGGATTACCTGCAGCTGAATTTCAACATCGAACATCGAGGCGGATTACAAAGTTTCATCCGTATCACCTCAAAGTTCGTCGTTTCACAACAGAGTTTTTAAGATACTTTGTGCCACGCACCACCAATCAGTAAGTAGAATCAGCTGCTTGCAGAGGTTTTCCGAAGCCAATACTTCTTGTCTATCATATCAATAAGTCTTGTCTATCAGTCTACATCAAAATTGTTTAAATATTTTTTGATTATATATTGTTAGACTGGTTTACTGGTGCAAGTGACTTTTTTCTTCCAAATCGGTCCCAGAACCTTGTCGTGTGAAAGGAAAACTTGTCCACGAAGGCGCCAATCGATATATATTAGATGTAACTATAGATTCCAGAAAGCAGACATTGTCAAAAATAACAATAACCAGTGCGCGTGGCAAAGCATCAGCACTTTGCCATGTGGCTAAGTGTTTCAAAGCTCAAGTGGCGACAGTTCGTGTGAAAGTAGAGTTACCGGACACCAGCGTAAGTTGACACCAGTGCGTCTGGGGAGCATCGCTGAGAAATCAAATCCTGCTTAGGAGCAACATGTGTACGATTGAATCATAGCATTGCGCCAGGAACTAGAGGGCAATGAACAATCATTATTGTTACGTACATATTTCGTATTGTTAGAGTTCAAAAGGCAGTAATTTTGTAATCCAATACTTATTCATGATTAAGAAATGTTTAAAAAGCTTTTGTATCTATAAACAATTTATTAAATGTACTTAGATACCTAAACCGTTTTAAAGGCCGGAAATGCACCCGCGGCCCAGCAGTGGCCGAGGGTATCCATGGCCGGAGGATCGCTTATCCTATGTGAGCCTCCCTATTTTCATAAAGAAAGTAAATTTGGTTTAGAAATTACAAGATATGACACAGAAAAATACACTGTTGGAACAAAAAACCAAAATGTCCTAAATTCTAATAAACAAGATGTGATTTCCATCGATTTCTAATACCTATGCTCTATTTTTTTTGTAGGCAAGTACTGCGACTTGATTTCAGGTTCCTACATATAAAACTGTAACACATATGATCCCAATTTCGTTACTTTTACGGATTATAGTTCGATAACTAAATAGACTCAAGTTTGTAATTTTAACTAAAAAAACTCACGATTCAGCAATCTCCTGTAAAATTTGATACCTACACAAACATTTATAGTTTGGTAGCCGTAACATTATTATATGCATAGTTCTATTATTAAAGTAAATGTTTATAGAGGTCTAATAAATTAAGTTTTTTTATACAACGCCAATCAACGAGATACAAAGTTGTTATAAAATATAGTACAATTTGTTTCTTATCCTTCTATTCTGCTTTTGTAAAAAATAATTGGGAAGGTTATACATATATTTTTTTACATTCTGTGGCCCACCATCACTAAAAGTCCAACAATTTAATACACACTATTAATAATTAAAATAATTCTAAACAATATTATAATTTGAATAGAAAAAGTTATGTTGCATTTTTACTGTTACTGATAGCTGTGTACTGTCATAATAACTGTTGTCATATGTCATCTTTGAATTCACAACTTGCAGGCTCCAAGATCAACCTAGTTCTATCGTAGTTAATACCAGTGTATATTTTGTGAATTATGTTTACTTAAAAAGACATTCAAAAACAATTCTTAAGTAATACGCTATTATTAATGGCCAATATAACGAATGGCTGGATTCAGCTGGTGAGTAAATGAAATTGTTTTTCGTTTAGTTTTATTATCAAGTTCCTTTAATTGACTTCAACTCTTGAGCAACCTAGGATTCTAATTATTTGTTTTTGTATTTGATTGAAGCTAATTAGCACTGCGATACATTCAGTACCATCTACGTTCTATTATTTTGTTAACGAATATTGGAATATGTGGTAAAACTTCATGTTACTGTTATGATTTATTTTTCTAGGTATTTGTCTGAGGGCTTCCAAGTGATAATTGAGAAGTCTAGGGAAGAAAAATGCTCACTAAAAGATGTACAGTTACGTTTTTTGTGCCCTGATGACTTAGAAGAGGTAGGTACCTACATTTTACTAAAAACCTATTTCGGATGATTAAATAAATGAAACATGCGTGTAAAATATTTCAGGTAAAAGCATTATGCAGAGAGTGGTTTCCTATAGAATATCCTCAGTCATGGTATGAGGATATCACATCCTCTGATAGATTTTTTGCCTTGGCAGCTGTATATAAGAGTCAAATCATTGGTCTTATAGTTGCTGAAATAAAGCCATATCTCAAGTTGAATGCAGAAGATAGAGGGATACTGTCAAGATGGTTTGCATCCAAAGATACACTTGTTGCATATATACTATCCTTAGGTAATTTATCTGCACATATGAGTTCATAAAATATGAGACAATATTTCTTAAGAAATGAGACCTATTTAAAATAGCTTTTGTATTGAGTTAGAAAAATAAAATGATGGGATTCAAAGACAATACTAATTTTAATAAAAGGAATAAAACAGTCTGTGTTATAAAGTCACCAAATTTTAAATAACAGGTGTAGTGCGTTCCTATCGTCGCTCAGGTGTAGCAACATTACTGCTAGATGTACTATTAAATCACCTAGCTGGCCCAGTGCCTCAGCCTCCACATGAGCATAGAGTCAAAGCAATATTCCTACACGTCTTAACTACTAATAAAGAGGCTATACTATTCTATGAGAAGAAAAGGTAAGGATATTCATTATTCCTCTATACTTTCACAAACTACTTAACCACAGACATAGTTAATATACTTTTTACTATATTTTACAATTTTTATATCTAATATTTATCTCTGTTACTTTTTATAAATAAAATATGCATTTACAAATGCTACTTAAAGTAGGTATCTGTTAGATCATGATAACACTATTTGATTATGGAAATCATCAGTTTTAATTCATATTTTGTAACTTATTAAACCCTTGGTTAATACACATTCAATAATTTTCAGGTTTCACTTGCATTCATTTCTTCCTTACTACTATTCTATAAAGGGCAGATGTAAAGATGGATTCACCTATGTTTATTATGTTAATGGAGGCCATGCACCTTGGGGCTTGTATGACTATTTCAAATATATTGTCAGAGCTGCATGGAGAGGAGGAGGCCTATACCCTTGGTTATGGCGGAAACTTCGTACAGCCTTGACAATAGCGTGGCATAGATAACCAGTGAGTGATATTTTAAAACAGACAATTTGAAATGGTTTGAATATATGTTTTTTGACATGTAATAAGTTAGATACAAGGGACAATTTTTTAGAGTTCTTATCCAAAATTTGAATAATGACTTCTGAAAATTTTATATGACAAATAGATGATATTCAGCCTTTCTATAATGGTTAATGCTTTATTTTATGACTTGTGAAGAGTTGCTGTGGGTATTATTTTTAATAGAATATCTATTCATGATATTATGGCTGTGTTCTCTTGCCAGAATTAAAAAATATATTGGCAGAGATAACAAAACCAGAACAAAGTTTTAAGCAAGATGACTGACAAGTAAGAATTTATTGTTAGATCAGGAAAATTCAAATGTAAAACTTTAGTTTTTGTGACTTGAATGAGGTAATTGAATCACGATGGGTATTATACTTGATGATAAATATATAATGATTGGACTTTACAATAATCATAAAATATTTCAAAACTCATGTTTAAGGCATTATGTTCATAAGGATTTTATTGGTTAATAATTCATAGAAATTGTGTGACTAAGCCTTATCTACTTATCAATATCTTTTTGTACATATACTTAATATTATACTAACGAGGAAAAATTATATACTTACCCCTTTTCGATGGCATTATAACAGCATGTCTGTCAATGAATTTCTAAAAATGATTCCATAAAAAAAATGGTAAGTTCTTTCGGGTCGGAAATGAAGAATAAACTTAAATTGCGATTCATGAATCAAAATCAAAACAGTGTATATTTTCTATTGGAAAGTCGTAGAGAAAATCGTTTATAGTTTCTACTATAAATGATTAATTAAAAAGTAAAAAAATGTTAAAAATTTGTAAGTACTTCTACTGATTTTCTAAGAAATTAAGTAGTTCAACCACTTGTATTTTACATAACCATTATTAACCTATGACCTAGAACTATATAAAAATTAAAGTAATAATTGATGTAAACACTGCCACAGATGAGTTAAAATATCAGCTGTCACTCAGTCTCATTCAAAGCTTGTAAGATAATTTTCTAGTCTGGCATTCTATGAACAATATTTAGATAAATGTACTATATTTTCTTGTACTATATTTACTTTTTCGTTACAAATGAAATATTATTGACTATTATCAGAAGTTTAATAATGACAATGTAACATACCTAGTTGATAAAAATAATAATTACCAATTGAATGATAATGGTGTGCCATGAATGTCATAAGGTGCCTGTGTGTTCACATAAGTAAATAAAATTTGTACCGTGTAGTGCATTATTAAATATAATAGAATCATATAACACCTCAGTAACTAAAAAAAATTAGTCAGTTTTGTGCAATTCGTTTGAACAGATTAACTTTTTTATTCATTGATGTCGAATGTTGAAAATCAGATAGTGGAATTGAACATGTGAATACATACCAAGGGCTAAATATGTTAGTGTTTGTATTTATTAAAGACTCTTTATCACAGCCCTTGCTCCTTTCAAAGAGACGGTATTTTTCAAATCTAGAGACTTAAATATCAATTACATTAAACCAAAGTCATGTCATATATGTATGGAATAAATGTAAAAAATAGTTTTTAGGTATTTAAGGAAATTATGTTTATTGACACCTATTATAGTATTATTTTTAATTTTGTATTTATTTTTCATAAGGGCATAAGAGTCATAATTATTTATAACGCGCCAGCGGTGGACAAATTATTATCATTAATGTTGACAAATTATTGTTAAACTTGTGTTTAATATTTAGTTTCTTTAATGTAAAATATCTTGGAAATAAATATCAATGTTGACGATTTCCATTAATTTTAATAGAAAATCTCTTTCAGGCTACAAATGGATTGTGTTTGACTTCAATCCCACCCTGTTAAAATATCTTAAAGATTCTGTAACTCTGGATGACGTAACTATATTTGTTTTTTTAAAATGAGATAACAGAAAGAAAATATCTGAGTTTTAGCAAGGAGGTTGTATAACATATTTCATAAACATAAATTTAAAATATCAGAAAGGGTTTTGATGACGACTTAAAAAGTGAGAGTTCATATAGAAGTTTTGAGTCGCGAAAAAAATTGACTAAACCAAATAATAATATAACAATTTCAGAAATTCTTTAATAATTGCTTTTCTTTCAACTATGCTGTACAAACTATACGCTTAAATTAGAATTAGCAATTAATAATTGCACGTAAAAAACTTAACAAGTAGGTACTTTCAACTTTCGATTGGAATGAACAATTTTATCTTAAGAAATACACAATTTACATATTTATAAACCTACGAAATCAACAAGCAGTCACAATCGCCCAATGATATGTTAATTTTTTTATGTATTTTTAGTTTTATTGCCTTCTAATTAGACCTACAGCTTTCGCCGAAGAGTGCGGCTATTTCACTACTAACGGGGCCGCGGCGTACACAGCGGGGCGTGCTCATAGAGTATAGACAATACATCTACGACACGAGATTGCTTCTCTCTGTGCCGGCTTTGTGGTTGTGTCCCTTGAAGTCTTTCAGACGAATAGGCGACGACTCGCTGCCGGAATCACCCTGCAACAGGTCAATCACCACGACTACTACAAATTCCTTCACTCGTCTTTTATGTCGTAGTAGTACGAGTTGCGAGTAGATATGAAGTTTTTGTAGTTTCGCACAGACAACTGTTTAGAAAGTGTTGGTTTTATGTCAGGGTTTACTCGTGCACAAGTATTAATGAATCTAAGCTGGAATTATCGTTACCTATGATTAAATATCTATTATTCATATATTCCTAATAAGTCCGTTGCTATTTATGTATATTGTGTTTTCTAAGAACAACGCCTTACAATTACTATACACTCCTTAAGTTTTAATCATAGATGATAAATAAACTTACGTTAGCTCCGAGCGAGGTAGTATCCTGTAGGAGCAGCTCGCTGTCAGTTCCCCTGAATTCCTTATTCTTGAGAATGGACCGAGATCTGTCTCCCTCGAGGGACCAGCCGCCGCTCCCACGCTTATTGCCATTCTTACCTTTAGATTTTAAGATATGGTTAAATTTGACATGTAAATTAACATGTATAAGACTTCAGAGCAAGCAACATATTTGTTTTTTTTTTGTGTTTGATAGATTGTGTAAAGTGTGATGTGACAAAATTTGGTTTAAATAATATATATTAAAAATAGCTTAGATTAGTATCTCATATCTAATCTATGCATAATCTACGTTCTATTTATACTTGACTCACCAAACAGTATGTGGTGATTAATTATCCTCGTCGCAATCCCGCGAGGTGGTCTCTTCTCCTCCTCCGACCACTCCTGAAATATGGAATACTATATTTAGGGCCGATTATTACTAAGAAAAAGCAGCGTCCAATAACTAAAGGATCAAACGTAAAGCACATATTAAGAAAGTAGAGTAATCAAAGATTTATCGACAGTCTCATGCAGGTAACGAAGAAGACAATGGTAGATCGTGGAATAACGTGCAAACATACGAAGGACGATACGAACACAGAGCCGACATAAGCAAAAGTTATGTACCCCAAAGCCAATACTGTCTCGGTTGGTATGTTTGAACGGCATCGTTGTCTTCGTTGTGACATGGCCAGCGAAAACGTTGACTGACCTGCTGAAATCTTGCTTTTCTATGTTTGGGCTTGGAATCGTCAGCGGGCGACTCGTCTAGCGGGCGAGCGGCGTCGCGAGACGTGTCTAGCGGCAGCGCCGCCACCGCGTGACCAGACGCCGCGGCGGTGCCGGCTCCTACTGCGCTAAGACTAGCTCGCGAGCCACGCGGAGAGCCTTCAGCCTGCGAATCTTTCGCACATAACACGCTCCCATCCCCCGAGGCGCTCCGGCACACCCCCGCCCCACCGCCCACCCTCGCACCGCTCCCGCCACCGTCCAGGGGATTCACATACAAGTTTGAGGAGTCGATCTCGCACGTGATGTCGCCCTCTGAAGGAAAAGGGTGCGTAAGGCATGATGCAAATGTATCTGCAACGCAAGATAGACCCATATAGAGCTGAGCACACCCAACTCGATGAATCTCAATTGAGGGTGCTCTAATTATAAACGTGAGTGCTACAACAGTCATTACTGATTAAAAAAACACAGTGGAATTGCTTTTACACAACACAGTGCCGCCGTTTTGTGCTGGACTAACGAGGGAGGTACTTCACCTTAATTGTACAGGGGTTGGATACTGTCAAACATATCATGAGTGAATAACGGGTTTAAAATACATACCAGGACTATCGAGACTGTTGGGGGTAGCTTCCGGCAGCGCCCGAGGCGCGGGGTGCCTCTGCAAGCAAGCCAGCTCAACGCACACCGGCTGCCGCAAATCTGACGTTGACATTGGCATTAGCTGTTCAGCATCAATGAACTCCTTATAACCCTGAAAAGATCAATTATTCGGCATTTATCTGTCATTTAGTAATGTAAGACAGTAGAAATCAAAAGTATCAAAATGATTATCGTTTCTTATAACCATTACACAGAATAATAAAATTTAAAGGATAGGATTAACACCTCCATTATTATAAAAAGTCTATTATAAAATATAAATTGCCCATAACTCTACAATCGGAAGTTTCTTTTAGTGCCATAAGTATGGTTATAGCCTAGAGTTTCATATTATCTTTCCTTGAACGAGATTAAAAATATTCGTAAATTAAAAAGCCTTTTATTTTTCTTATTACAAAACATTAAGTTATTTTTCAAACGAACACATTCTCATGTCCCTTTCTCTGGATCCTGATTTATATGGTATCATTTAAGAAGTAATATTGATGTATAATTTAATGAAAGTTAGTAGGAAAGTATAAAGTTAGTTTCTTTAGTACCTTAAACGTGCAAAAACAACATTCAAACTCAGAAGGCAGCTGTTCCAAGTCAAGCTGTTTTTCAGCCATCTTCTTTTCCTAGAAAAGAAACATTAGTTGTTAACAGGAAATTTGCTAGCTACAAAAATGTCGATTCCCCTAAAATAATATAGAATGCGATAATTTAAGATTATTAGTTATATAACTATATATCTTTATGCACGCGGTGAAACCTGCTTCAATAAATATAACATCGACACTGAATACTAGATAAAGCTACCATTAAATTTAATCGTTAGTAGATAGATCTAAAGAGAATTCTACTCGGCAGGCATTAGCAGAAAATGAGACGGCGAATATCTTACTGGCGTGTGTTCGGGATTTATGAGCAAGCGTTTCTCCGGTGAGCCCAAGCCTTCTGCGGAGAAGCGACGCTCCTTATTTGGGCTACTCTGAAACTACAACTTAACGATTTACAGCAATTTCTACACGTGATGTATCTATACACTACGTAACAATATTATGTGAAATCGTGTACCTGTTGTATCCAGTGTAATGTGAGAAATTCTTAAATAATACATTACTTCTTTGTTCTTGTGAAGCGTAATCAAAATTAAAGTTATGTTCGCAAAAGAATGTATGAGGCTTTCTTGAGGCGTCTCTACTCTTTTTGCCTGTAATAGATTACCTGATTGGGATCGGCCTCCGGAATCCTATTGGCGATAGCATGCTCATACTGCTTGTAGCAGCCGGTGTTGGGCGGCGCTTCGCCTTCCAGACTTGTGCCGTCCGCCTGGGATAAGTTGTGTCCTGGAGACACACCATTCATAAGTAGCAACGTAGCCCTTCCGCACTGCCAACTTCCCCTTAAGCGGTTCAACGTTTGCTATGCATGATAGGATAAATTAGCGATATTCATTAACGAATGACGTAAATAGCGGCGTGAATACACAACTGACAACACTCATTCCACACGAACAGTCTACTCAGCGTCCTCCGGATGCACACAACAGTCCGCAGAAGAGATGGGAGTTAGTTGTATGAAGCGTTAGGCTTACGCTGACAATGTAATCGACCTTAGTAAAGTGTCTTCGTCGCGCATCGCAAAGTACACGCGACGCCAACCCGACCCCGAGCTACTACACTAATTAGGGGCCGAGTACGACTGCGATAGTAGTGAGTAGCTCATCTCGCGTCGTCTCTCGCCTCAATGAGGACGCATTTGTCACCTGAAGACAAGGAATAAACACTCTGAATGCCACCTCTTCTTATCGGACGAGCTAACATAGCTGTAGCTGCGATGTAACGTGATCGTTTTGAGCCAAAATGTCTGCGAGTCCGGAGAGCGGTACTATGCGGAGTGCGCGCGACGCGGCACGACGCTTACATTCATTGCTACAAACGTTGGAAATAAGCGGAGACCACAGTAAGCTCGCATGCAGAGGTGACGGGCAGAGAACACGTGACATGGTGAAGCGACAGCAGCAGGCACACGAGCGCTACTGACCTGTGTCGACGATGACGTCGATCAGGTCCATGCTCTTGGCGAAGGCGTCACGCAGATTGATGTGGTGGAAGGAGACGATGGAGCCCTCGCGCTTGGCCCGCTCCAGCGCCTCGCGCCGCTTCAGCGCCTTCTCGCGCCTCATCTGGTTCTTGTAGAACTCGGCAAAATTGTTGACGATTATAGGGATGGGTAACGCAATTACCAGCACGCCGCAAATGCAGCACACCGACCCGATAACCTTGCCCAGAGGCGTTGTTGGATAGATGTCGCCGTACCCCACAGTGGTCATAGTGATACCGGCCCACCAAAACGTTTCCGGGATCGAGATAAACTTAGTCCCGGGCTCTTCTTTTTCGGCGAAATAAGCCAGCGAAGAGAAAATGAGAACTCCCATGGCGAGAAACAACATAAGAAGTCCGAGTTCTTTGTAAGAGTTTCTAAGTGTGAAGCCTAGTGACTGGAGGCCGGTGGAATGGCGGGCGAGCTTTAGAATACGCAATATACGCATGATACGAAATATTTGCACGACACGGCGTACGTCTTGAAATTGGTCCGTTGCGTTTTTGTTCGTTTCGAGAAGGAACAAGGAGACGAAGTACGGCAATATCGCCAGCAAATCGATGACGTTCAGTCCGCCTTTGAAAAACTTCCACTTGTCCGGCGACGCACTGAATCGCAGCACGTACTCGAGGGTGAACCACGTGATGCACACGGCTTCTATCATCGCGAGCTGCGGATTGTCCATCGGCGTGCCGTTCTCGTCCGCGACCTGCATCTGCGGTATCGTGTTCAGCGTGAGCCCTATCGTGGACAGCACGATGAAGAGGATCGAAATGACTGCAATCACCTGCAACCACGCACCAATTCACTGCTTGAACTCCTTGCCCGCCTTCTCCTCTCATCACAACATACATCCCACGATATAACACTTGTACATAGTGCTAGTACTTTGTGATAGTTGGATATGACTGTATAGAACGTGTTAGAATGCATGTATGTATTTACATTAGAAGTACCTAATAAAGTAGTTAAATGAAACCTTTAGTTGATAGTTTGAATACTTCGGAAGTAGGTAGTTTTGGTGTAGAAATAACATCTATTCGTGTCATATTATGTAGCAGTAGTGTTGTGTAGACGTGGTGTAAGTTTGTTTTGGTATAATCAGTTTATATGACGTATTGAACGAAAAAAGGCTTAATTTTATAGTTTATCATAATGGTTCTTATATTGTTCGTATTAAAAACATCAACAACGTTTGTTCGTTCAATATTGTATTAATGTTAGTGGTTAATACGATAAGCAGAAGCGTTATAGTATAGGTATCAGGTATGTATAAAAGGATGTAAGAAAATATAATGGAGTTGAAGAGGGTAGTCTGCAAAAGGACGCTCGGCCATGATGGGCTACGGCGCGGGAGGCGATCGCCGCCCGCAGCCGTCTCGCAACGGGCGAGGGCGACGCTCGTCCCGCGCCGCAGCGCACGCCGGCCTTCCAGCGTACTCAGCAACGGCTGGTCACATTGCGTAAGCCCATCCCTTAGCAATATTTGCGACAACAATTAAGCTCTGTTTATATAATATAGCTCTCAATGAGAACTGGCGACGCGGCTGTGAACATCAAAGTTAGCAAGTGACAATAAGTGTGGCATGAAATGCCACCAAAATACATTTAAATACATATTCAGATTACTATATTAAAATAAGATGTATACAATGTTAAATAAAAATATAACTTTTAGAGAATGTTACATATTAAGCAATGTTTCTATTTTTTACTTTAATTAGACACTAATCGTGTGAACGTGAATCCTTCATTGTCATTCAATTACCATAATTTAAAATGCACAAATTAAATCATTTCAATATATAAATAATACTCATAAATCGAAAAAACCTATATGATATAAGATAAAAAAATACTCTTAATATAAGACAAGGGAAAATCAAAAAATACAGGCATTTCAACAAAAGCGAAAGTATCAGACTACTCCAACAATGCTAGACGGGCACACAACACCACAAATTCACTTACACACCATAACCACGACAAAGCCAGGATTATATTTCAATAAAAAATTAAATTACATATGAATCGTATAACGATTTGAAAACCGTTATTAAGGTGTATCAAGTAAATAATTGCTCTCATAATAATCCCATAACATAATCCATGACGTTATCTGGATACAGCCTCGTTGACATTGAAACAATATATGCGATAGATGTTATTCATGCACCACAAGGAACGAGAAAGTAACACGTGCT
>JAAAKR030000004.1:751745-772462 GCA_010014985.3 Delias pasithoe
AGAAGATGGTTCTTCTACGCATTCTACAAATTATTTTTTTCTTGATAATAACTTCATAATTAAACGAAATGTTATCTTCATCATCAATAAGAATTACAAGAAGCCTTTAATTTGTTTCTTACTTAGGTCGAGCTATTAACTGAATATGTACTTTCAAAGATTTGTTAAATCTATACATAAAAAAGGTAGTTTGCCAGGAAAATACACGATTTAGTAGATATAATGGTAAAATAAAATTAAAAATCTTGGTAACGAGAGAAATAAATTATCGTATATGGAAAACCAATTTTTGCATAAAAACGAATGAATCTAAGGTTTACGAAAAAGGACGATGATCTATGTCAAATGTCAAGGGCAAAAACGTAATGAAATCGACGTCACAAGCTATGTAGAGTAAGAAACTTATGACGTAGTTTTCATCTCGTAAGTTAATTCTGTATTTTGTAACTATGTTTTAAAAACTGTGTTTTAAAAAATTTTGTTTAGTATAACAAAATTAAGAAAATATAAGAATTTACCAAAAATATTGTGTTTTTATAAAAAGCTATTTTTAAAATTGACTATTTGAAAATAAAGAGCTTACTCCGTAGAAAGGCGACATAACATTTTTTCAAATAAAAACTCACCTTCTTCATACCCTTCGCTTATTAAAGAGTTTACATCACAAACCACTCACACACTTTAGTACGTAACGAAAGTGAAAGTGATTTTACATACCTACATGTGAGGCGTCAAAGATTTTCGACGTGACTGGCGGTAAGGACGCAAGAAGGTCGCTTGCAGTGCCGCGCATGCGTCATGATGATCATAAAATATTTTGACTGCCACCATTTTCACGATAAAAATTTAATTATTTACATTAATATTACAATATGATATAGTATTAAAATTAATAATAGATTCATTCAAATTTTTAGATTTACCAACTAGGACTAAGGAAGCTATTGACATTGGTTTGGAAGTGTATGCAATAGAATATTGAGAAGACTAGATACTAAAATTGTGTTGCTGGTCTATTAGCGTAACTAATTTATAAAAAACGAAAGATAATAATTGATTAATTAAAAGTGCAAGAGGCGACCTCGTTGCTAACAGATATTTTAGAGACAAACTTGTAAAAATAATCAACAAAAATTCAGGAATAAGTGAAGTTAAAGCAAAACATACAAACTATAATATAAATCACAAAAATGTTTTAAAAAAGTACCTATACATTATACGCAAGTATTTCCAATTATTTAAGTGTGCTGTCTGTTTGTTTTATTTATCTACAATTATTAAAATTAAAGACGCCTAGAGATACGACAGTAATTTTAAAGTGGCATGTTCGAACTAAATTATTGATAAAGGAGAGTCCAAGGAAGGGAGAGTTAAAAGTGTAGAAAAAATTCCACAAATTTACGACTATATTATTATTTATTTTTATATATTATATTATTAGACGTGAAACGAAGAATAAGTTTGATAGTAGATCCATTAATTTTAATAAGCAGCCTGATAGCCTTACTGCATATAATCTACCAATGCCATCTACCTTCATTTGAAAAACTTCCATAATATTAGTTTACACAAAATAATTAATAAGCTAAACCAATTCTGTGTAACTAAGTGTAGATCTTACTTTCTGTGAAGTATATTATAGTTTGTAAATAAAAATCAAAGCGAGAAGATGAAAATCACACAAGCAGAAGTAAAAATTTAGGTAATCTCTATGGTTATGAAACAGATGTCGCTAAAACATACTTGTATAAGAATTCTCAAAAAAGTAAGAAGGGATAAAGTATCCAGTAGTTACTTAGTTTTTATTCAACAGCTACCAATTTCATTTTTTCGCCTTCCGATACAATTATCTAACAAACCTTTATGAATCATTCACACTCAATAATCATTATTGTATCAAGCGTTTCATTTATTCTCAAAGATTCAATCGACGATTCCCGAGTTTAATTTAACCTAATTCAATATATGAATTCATATCCTTACCTTCGTTTTACTTTAATCATATTACGTGCTCAAGTTACCGTAACGTGGCAGCTCATATAACATTATTGTTCCCACCTTACTATATTATGAGCAGCCTATTTAACAGAGGCACAATAACTGTTTTCTATTTCAACTTTAAAAATACAAAGATAATAATTTTTACTAACTTTCTGTTAATGTTTAACTGTCTTTAATGTTCTATTTTTAGGATAAATTATAAATTAAAGGCATAATAACAAGCTCGTTTTAAAATTTTATTCATGTAAATTTGGAGATAAAATTATTACAAATCATGGTCATGTAAATTGGGAACTATATTAAATAATAAACCTATTTCAACTGGTTAAGGTCACTGTATCAAGCTGCCTCTTAATCCAACCATTGTAAATTTCAATAAGAGACCTATGTCAATCATATAAAAAGGCAGTCTCGGAATCATGGTATTACAAATAACATCTTACTCTCTAAGTTCGTAATGAGATTTATGTGATAGTGATTAGACAAACATAAACTATGTGAAGAATCTATCCAAATGGCTACAGTGTATGACATTAGTTCTCACATTGCTTGGTGGCTTTAGTGCATTACTAAGTCAACTAATAAATTACTAAAGGTTAATGCAATAAAACCTATATTGTCTATCATCATACATCACAATTTTTACTACACCTATCTGTACAATTTTGGTAATTGGTGTTATATAGATGCCAATAATGCTCATCATGTACAATGCACTATAATTGAGCAGCAGGTATTATATACAGTGCTACTTTATATTAATCTCTTTATCAGCATAACATTGTCCATTATAAATGGAATCAAGGACAGCTAACAATACAAGTAAACTTTTGATTAGAACAGAAAACATTCAAATACTTATGTGTCATCACTACTGATTTAATATTAAAAAATTTTATTCATTCATACATCAACAGAGAGCAAGTCAGTTATCCTCTGATTCATTTTTATTTTGTATTGCTATCTTCAACCAAGGATGTTGAAGACACTCATAGGCAGTGGCTCGCCGATTAGGATCAAAGTCTAACATAGGTTTTAAGAAATCAGCAAATTCTTCTGCATCATTCTTACTCCATTCATACTTTTCTGTTAATACTGAGACTAATCCCCAAGGCTTTAAACCCGTGATGTTCCTCAATTCCCCTTTTTTGTTAAAGAAAATTTTTGAGTATTTTCCAGAGGCTGCAATTCTTTTTGGAATATCTCCTAATAGCTCTATAATATGAGCTAGGTGATCTTCATCACGACTATATCCTTCTCCTGAATGGGGTTCAAATAGGTAGTCTCCAGTGGCTAATTCAAATGCCATACAAGCTGTACTCCAGATATCTGCAGATGTTCCATACCCAGCACTTAGAAGTACCTCCAGAGATCTATACTGTCTTGTTTGAATATCTTCTGTAAAATGGCGATGAACCCAACAGGCATTACCAAGATCTGCAATCTTCACTTCAACATCACAAATATCAAAAGCTGGATCCGGCCGCTTTTCATCATTCTTTTGAATATTAAAGGATGGTGGTGTGTCAGTCATTTCTCCTTCTGACATAGGGGTTCCTGCATCATCACCACATCCATACTGTTTACTTCTTACCTGTACAGCTTCAGCATCTGTATCAAAAGCCTCCTCATCTGCCCTTTGTAGATCATTACAACCATTAACAGCTGACTCATTTTCAGATCTTGTTTCTACAACACTAACATCCTCTGGAGTTTGTGGGGAATCATCATTATCTTGTGACATTGGAGCAGACTCACTGTTGTTTGTCCCTTTTTTTTGCTCTTCAATCTCTTCTATTTGTTCCATTTGCTTCTTAAGTAGCATTGATTGCCTTTTAGCTTTCTTCTTTAATTTTTTCTTTTTATTTCTACTCATTTTACCTGTAACAACTTGCTCCTGAAATTCCTTTGGTGCTGTACTAATCAGAGAATGAGGTAATCTGAGACCCAAGGAATGTAATTCAGTAGCTTCAGCTGCTAATTTTCGTATATATGTTTCGTCAACACATACTAAAACATTTTCAGGCTTAATATCAGTATGAATTATCTTACACTTAGTATGAAGATAATCTAAGCCCTCTAAAACTTGTTGTATAATGGTTTTAACGTTTTCTCGAGGAATACCTCGATAGTTAGATTTCAAAATCAACTTCAAAAGGTGGTGACCTAGAACTTCAAACACCATACATACATGTGTTCCATTAACACCAGTAATTTTAAAATCATTTAGTAATTGAACAGTTTTATTCCTCTTCGGATCAGAAGGATCACTGTCTCGGACAGCTTTAAGTATTTTTATTTCATCTAATGCAGTCTCAGTGAAATGTGGAGCGGATTTAACAACTTTTAAGGCTACGAACCGCTTATCCACAAGATCCCAACAAAGCCACACAGTAGAAAAATGACCCCATCCTAACTTCCTTGTGACGTGGTATCGGTTAAGGAATAAGTCCCCAATCTTAACAGGATGGTAACCACCTTTGCAGTAATCTGCGCTATCTTCCTGTTCCTCGTCGTCACTAGCGTATTGCTCATCGTCATCTTCTTCAATAGTTTCGTTAGAAGAACTATGTGTCGGTTCAAGTCGATTCTGATTTTGATTGCGCACCCCGTTTCCTTGTACACCAGCGCCGTGATCCTCCTCTCGATTTTTCTTCTTACCTAATTTGTGGCGTTTCTTTTTCGCCTGAATGGCGAGAACTCTTCTATTTACATCTGATTTAGAACTCATTTAGCAAATTACAACACTCAACCAGTTGCGATGTAAGTAAATTTATATTTTCATCTCAATCTTTTTGTTTGAGTATGGCGGCCGGTTGCAGACAGAACAAAATGCGCTTGTAGGTAAGAAAATTCTTAGTGTTACCAACGATAGCTAGTTTACATTGTAATTTTTATCTACACATGGACCATAGAGTAATAATAATCTGATCGAAATTTTATTAATTGGATTTTTTGTAGAAATTAACACGTAATTCCATGTTTTATTTTATAATAACTTTAGGTTACCTAATGGGCTGGTGCAAGTAGATGCAAGAGTATAGTTTTGTATTGGAATTACAAAGTTAGCTATGAGTGTCTGTGAAGCAGACATACCTTTAACTGTGTACTTGTTTCAGCTCCTGTAAATGTACGTCATAATTCTTTGACATAGAAACGCCGTCTAAAATAATAATATTTATAATACTAGAATACCATATCTAAAAACTATTTACTTTAAAAATAACTTATATGTAATCTTCAAGAATGATATATCCATTTCTTTGATATAAATTATTGAAACAATGGTCCATTCAATATTAATTATTAACTTTAATTGTAACATATTTACATTTTATTTATTTAACAGTTTTTTCTGTAAATGGCTTTTTTTGTCTAATTTCTTTTTGAGTTTCTCTTAGTGACAACTTCTTCAATGGGAGTACAACTAACCCACCGAGAGCAATGAAAAGGCCTGCGACATAAAAGGCAACAGAAAACCCAAACAAATCCTTCAAAAAACCGGCTACAGGCGCACTAAAAAAACTTCCAAGTCCTTGAAATAATAACATAATGCCAGTAGCGTTTGTTAAATTATCTAATCCATAAAGAGAAACGATTATGAGGCTTTTTAATGATGCCATGCAAGATATAAAAAATCCGTACAAAACACAATATAAGTATTGATAATACACGTTGTACGAGAAGCTTGAACATATCGTACTAGTTCCTGCTATTAACATTGATATTACAAATATATATATAGGCTCTACTCTAAGAGCTAGTGCACCTAATGCAAGCCTCCCAAAAGCGTTAGATAATCCGATGACACTCACAAACAGAGAACAATGTTCTGGATGTATTCCAGCATCTTCATTCCTAGTTTGAATAAAAATATAAGGAACCAGAAATCCTACATATACTAAGAAACCAGCTGCACAAAGGCACCAGAAAGAGGTTTTTCGTAATAACTTGGGGTCCATCATAGTAGCTAAAACTCTTCTTGCAGCAGTGGTAAACACCCCTCTGCGTTCTCTTAAATCAACTGCAGTGGCTGCTCGTGATACTGCAAGTTGATATTCAAGTCCAGTTTTGTCAGTAGTATCTATCATACTCTTCTGATAAGCTGGTAAATTTTGCAATTTCCCGTCGTAGAATACATCATCACGGTACATGGGCCTAGATTGAGGAACATGCTCTTCCCAACGAAATAATCTTCCGAAGAAACTTGTCTTTTTTGGAGGATTAACGTTTATGTTCACTTCAATACCTTTTTTAGCTTTGTCTTGAACGCTTGTTCTTGATATAATTGATTGTACTTGTTTAAGTTGTCGCCGACTCATCCCTCCTTGAGGTGCGTTAGCAGTTAATGTTAGTTTGGATACAGCTGCGCTAGAAGGCCCCGCCTGGGAAGATGACGTTGGCACAACTTCATCAACAACTGCAGCAGCTGTAGGAAAATTTGAGTTTGATGCTGCACCAAACAAACGCTCCGTTGTGGTTGGCATTATTCCTTCTGTTCTAGTTCGCGAAACAGTATTTTTTAAAGCTGCTGCAGATAAATTAGGTAAATAAGTTACTGTACGTGTTGGATCTTCCGTAGTTTGTACAACACTCAAGGAAAGTAACGGCTGAAATGCCATACCAAAGAAAAAAATTAAACCGAAAAGTCCTGAATGAAATAACGTCGTCGCTCGCCATCCAGCTAATTTAGATAGATGAGCATTTACCGACGACATTACCATAACGCCGAAACTAGAGCCGGTAGTTGATATAGCTAAAGCAACGGACCTCAATCTTTCAAAATAAAATCCAACCACAAGACTAGCAGATAAATTAATGAGACAATATCCAAAACCAGCAAAAAAACCATAAAACACACAAATTGACGTAAAATTTGTAGAGAAGTATGATGTTAGTAACGAAAAAGAACTAATAATAGAGCCAGACATAGCACATGCTCTAAATCCAAAACGATTGATGAAGGCAGAAGCTAAAGGACCCATCATAAAATAGATTGCAATTGCTATAGAATTCACCAGGGGTAAAGTAGCAACCGATATATTTAAATCAGCAGACATATCATTTAGTAAGCTCCCGAATGTAAAGGCAACGCCATCTAAGATAAAAATGATTGAAAATGATGCAGCAACAACTACCCAACCCCATCCTCCTTCTTCGGGTACTGATATTTGAGCAGCGATTTCAGTTTCTTCGCCACCTTCTAAGTTGTCTGGTCGAGTAACCACCCTGCTTGGTGTAAACAACATACTCTTTCTTGGTTCATTCTTTACCAGAATTGGTTTTGGTGGCATGTTTTCAGTCTTGAATATTAAAAGTTTTTTGTTTCTTCTTATATTTACAAAAAATATTTTTACTAGTAAAGATTTAACATTTTAATTATAATATTATAATTATCTATTGTAATAGTCGCAAAATAATATTACGTTTTGGAATAAGACTTGTATACGATAACGACTTAAAAGTTCTGTCACAATATGACAAAATGTGTTATTATTTCGTAGAACCCAGAATATAGAGCCTTATAATACACCTATTCAGTGTCTTTTCTGCTACTGCTTGTGCCTGTGTAAAACATTTAAATTGAACTGACCAAGGACATTTGACTATTGAGGTAATCGCTATTAAATTATGTTCTTAAAAACGTTATGTAATATATTAAAAACTGATTTCTATTTTTGACTGCTTTTTTATTATGTTTGTCTTAATTGTTACGTTTGCATAAATAATCTGATAAAACTGTAACTACTTGACATTAGCAACATTCACTTTTATATAAGAAGTCATTAATTTGCCTCTAATACACAATAGGAGCTGGCTAAATTTACTAAGAAGTAGTCTTAGTAGCGAGTGAAAAGTCTATATTGGTGTCGTAATTTAATATGTACTTTATAGTATTATTTATATATATATATATACCCATTATTTTCAGCAGTAGTGGATATCAAGAAATTAACGTAACGTCTTTTCTATTGAAGTTTTTCTTTTGGATTCTGTGAAACTCAAAGTTTATGTTTCTTTTTATTATTTTTTTGCTTTTGTGATTAGCGATCACAATTTTGCCAGTGTCAATATAATGATATTTATATAAACATTCGAGAATCGAGCAAAATGTAAACGAAGTTCAAAGGGAGTCACTAATTTTAACTATGAATCAATATATTAACCAAAGACAAATATATAGAGCGACGTTTATCTTCTAATTATGACCGTCAACAATAATTTGAAAATAATTATGTCACTCATAGTCATAAGTCAAACAGTAAGCGCCAACGGATTTGGAGGGAAAACGGCTTGTAAACTAGACGTGTGAAACTTTTATTTTTTAAATTAATATTAGATTGTTTTTTACTAGTGTTTAGTGATTTATTATTATATAACTACTCTGTAAAATGTCCCAAACTACTTTAACAAAATTTTACAATACCAGAAAAAGACCAGCTACTGATGAAATACTTAATTCGAAAAGCAAAGTTCCTCACCTGCATGGAAACTTTGAGACTCAACCCCACAATGTTGTAAAACGTGTACTACCTAAAGGTAACTGTGATGTCGTCAAAGCTTTAAATAAAGAGGCTTCATTATCAGACACTTTAACCAAAAAATCAGAAATATCACAAGATAATTATGGCGTGGCTTCACCTAGCAATTCGATCGATGTATCTTCAGAACAACAGACCAAAAGTACAGTTTTCTCTAAGAAAATTAACAAGGTTAATGTTGCCAATAATAATGCTTGCAAAGGGGACATTGTTATTTCTGCCCGTAAAGAATTGAGTTTGGGCGATATAAGACAAAAGTTGGCAAGTAGTTCTAGGTTAGCAGAACTGAAAGCATCAGCCGATCGAATAAGCAAAGGGATACAGGAATTGAAAAATAAAACGGAACAGAAAAATCTTAAAGAGTTTAGTTCTATTGATGTGGCACTTCCTCAAAGGTGATTGATGATTCCATTATGCAAGCTAGATATTGTTTTGGATATTTTTAACTTTTGTATTTTTTCAGCCCTTCTAAAAGTTACCAAATTCAAAAAGAATTACTTTCACCACGGAAAAATGATAGTAATTCCAAACAGAGACCACTTATGTCTCCTAGAAAAGTGTTTGTAAGCCCAGTTAAAAGTCCAAGTAAAGTGAGTATAATAATATATTAATAACTGTTATTCTTGACTTTCTGGATACTTTTTCTATCCTACTTTAACCTTATTTATATTATGTATGACTTTATAAAACACATTTAATTAAAATCAAGTAATTCCTCACAGGTACCAGCCTACTTAAGACATGCATCATTAGTTTCATCATCATCAGGGCCTCTACCATTGCCACACCACTACAGATTTCTTGCAGAGCACTTCCGGGGTATGGAAACTGTTGTTGCTTTACTTTACAATAGAAATGAAAAGATTACATTTCTTAAGTTGAAACCTTCAATACAAGAAATGCTAAAACGTACCTTCTCTGA
This sequence comes from Delias pasithoe, assembly GCA_010014985.3. NCBI lineage: Eukaryota > Metazoa > Arthropoda > Insecta > Lepidoptera > Pieridae > Delias > Delias pasithoe. The sequence continues at coordinate 761,211 of JAAAKR030000004.1, forward strand.
GAAACATTTAGCTCAAATCAAACATTTAGTACCAGATTTCTATAATTTTGAAGTGCAAAAAGTCAAAAACTTTAATTCAAACTCTAAGGATTCTTATGAGTTAGTTATTTCGCCCAACTTACCTACTAATATAAAAGTCATGAATCCTAGTGTATTATTAGAAAGAAGGAGATACTTTTATGACACATTACTTAAAGAAGTTAAGAGCCATCATACACAATATTTAACCAGCCTAGATCCACCCATCAATATTGCTGATGACAAGTTAGTTCGTTGGCATCCTGAATTTGAGATTGAAAAAATACCAGAAATTAAAAGTGCTAAATTGCCAGAAATGCCAAATTTTGAAAGGATGTCATCTGCTCAAGATGTGTTAGCAAAAGCACGAGAGCTTTTTAAATGTAACACAAAGATGGGAAGAGCTTTAGAGAAGCTTGCTCAAGCTAAGGATAGAGGATTTACAGAAGAAGAAAAGCAAGTGACAGGGCTAAGAGACACACCCATAGATGGTAATACTTCATCACCAACTATTCATCCCTCCACCAGTAATGTCACTCTCTTAAATCCAGCCTTACGTAATTTACCAACTTCTTTGCTGGAAAAGGTTAAAGCAAAACAAGCTGCAAAGGCTTTGGAAGCAATGACAAGATCCTCAAAGAATGAGGAGAAATATGTCATCTACTGCCGTTTGCCTGACCTAGCCAGAACATTGCGAAATATATTTGTAACAGAAAGAAAGAATGTTCTTGCTCTAAACATTATCCTTTCTAAATTGGACAGTAGCTTTAAATCTAATGTGTCATCATCAGATCTACAGCGGGATATAAAAATTTTAACAGACACGGTACCTGAATGGGTTCAGTTGCATGAGATTAGGAAGGCAACATACCTAAAGTTGGACAAAGTTACTGATCTTAAGTTAGTTATGGCTAAATTAGAAGCTGAAGCTACCAAATACAAAATGGATTGATCTTTACAAGCAGTTTTAGTACAGAGTGTATTTAAAACTTTATATATCCTTTAGATTATGTTTTCTATAAAATATAATTATTGTCAAAGTTTTAGCTGGAAATCATTGACTTTTTTTAGAAATGAGCTGTGTACAACATACAGCTATATGAATTACAAACTCTTCTCAATGCATTTTTGACAACCAAAACGTCTTTCCAACTTCTTATGATAGTTTTACCTATACAGTAAATATTTTTTCACACCTAATGTTATTTGTCTTGACCAGCTTTCTAAATTGTAGTTAATTATTTTATATTAAATATCTTGTGACATGTTTCTTGTATTGATTTTAACCTACCTTAAACATAAACAATGAAATGAGTTGAACTGTCAGTAAGAAATGAAAATTATCATTTAAATTTATTTAATTACATACATATAGGAACTACAATTGATTTACCATGGCTATAGAAGAATGAGAGTTCTGTTTAAATTCGGAAAATACCAATATGTTAAACTTCATCTTATGGTATTCTCTCTCATCTCTTGTTCAGAAAGATTTCTGGTTTCACCTGAAGGGCGTTTTTATAAAGAAATAAAATCCGAAAATTCTCTTTTTGAAACTAGATGAATCAAGTGTATTCAAAAGTATTGCACAATATTCCAGAACATGCTGAAAGGTTAATTATTCTATTATCGGAAATAATAATCTTATATACAATCCTCGTGTGACACTGTGTTCACCAACTAGTTATTTAATAATTCATAATTAGTTACTCCAGTTGTATAACTCTCAAAGAATTTTTTATATATATCATTTGGTATGATGTACTCTCTGACAACAGGATCTTTTTTCATGCTCTCTAAATATTTCACCTGTAAGTAACGAAGAATAAATAATTTTCTAACCATATATATCACATTATCAAAAGTATTGTATTAGTAATCTCTTAATAAGGGTGAAATTATATTTTCTATTTATTTCTTATATTTAACCTTTCAAACTCATGATCTTTTGGATAAATCTATCAGGTTGATATTTTGCATTTTTTAATAATAAAAAATAGTTTGTAAAATTAATTTATTTTTGTGGAAGTTCAAAGAAATATCTGACTATTTAAGGTTATAAAGCAGCTTATTTACCAGTAATGGGTATTTCTTCTCATCAATAGCTATTCTGGAGTCAAATTCAACAGTAACAGGAACTCTCTCAAACCAAGGCCAAATCATATAGTCGGCATAACCTGGTGCACTTCCATCCAAAAATGTCGTAGCTCGTTGCTTTAGCTCCTCCTCGATGAATAGTAACGAAGCATAATAATTATTTAGTGTATCCTGATTTATTGTATCAGGAGCTCTGTATATTTTGAAGATGAATGAATGTATCTAAAAATATTTGTATTATGTAGTAAGTAGTGTTAAGAAAATTATATTTCTTCTAATATAAATATTTTCTACTTATCTTTTTTCATATTTTCTGTGAGAATAATTTCGTTTAATGTTCGACTTTATAGTTTAAAAAAAGAATTTACAGTCCAAAGAATTTTTTCCAGTAAAAAGTAGTACCTACCTATAACTTTTTCTGCCAAATAAAAAAAATAGTTATCAGATAATGAAGATAAATAATTAGTCAGTATTTTACAAATTAGTTTACGGATGTGTGCAAAATAAATGTTACAAGGTTAACAGACAATGCATGTTTCAATAATGCTGATATCATTAGATTTATTCTAATAAAAGCACGTAATGGCAGCGTTAATTTATCTTGAAATATCACACATCTTTTATGTCTGCATTGTAACTGTCTAATTAAGGTACTTATTAGAAATTAAGTGTATTTTTATAGAAATGTACACTCTCCATATAAAATACTAAAAATTTTATAACCGAATACGAAGTTTCCAAAAATTATTTTATAAATATGTATTCTATAAGTCTATATAGGGCTAGTTCTATTAATAATTTTCATTAGAAATACATTTGCTTTATGATTTAGAAGTCCATCTACTAATACTTACGGGTGTTGTCATTTCTACAATAATTTTGTCTTTCGCTCTTTTAACGGGATCTTTCGGTAACAAAGAACGCTGACCGAACACCTCGTCAATGTACTCACTAACAATCAAACTTTCTGTTATACACACTCCGTCTTCAATTTCCAGTGAGGGCACCTTGCCTATTACATGTTAATAACAAATATTTATAACAGCACTTTTATTGTAGAGAAACTATTTTTATCACATATCCAGCTTCCTATGAATGAAGAAAGCTTTTTCTTCCCAGCATGCATTAAAAAATTCACCCGTGAGGGAGTGAAGCTGAAACATATGCTAACACACTAATTGGGCCTGCTGGTCCGAAGTGATACCACGGGCTCACAGAATATTCAGCGTGAAATGGTAGTTGTACTTGAAACGGTACTTCTACTGAGTTTCGCTGAGTGAGGATATCGGAGGCGCTTATGCGACGTTAAAAGCCGGCAACACACGATACGTGGACTGTGGCGCGGTTGTCCATGGCTAGCGGTGTCCTCTTACCAAAAGAGAATCCCACCTGCTCCGTGGTCCGTTATATCATAAGAAAACGTCTTTTCGCGAAAAACCAACGTTCAAAAGGAGATGAAAAACGTATAAGGCGGTGTGGGCTTTCCAGAAAAAAAATCATAGTTACCTAATGGGCTTTTGCTTTTCAGCCACTCGGGTTTGTTAACAAGGTCGATATTCACAATTTCATATTCAGCGTTTTTAGCAATCAACGCGAGGACAGATCTCTGCGCATAAGGGCAATATCTCATGTTGTATAAACGCAGTTTACCATTCCACTTTGGGATGGGATCACCTGAAAATTATAGCAAATGAATCCTAACTGTATTATAAACTCTCGAAAATTAAATTAGAAATAATAAAATGTCATTAATTAATAAAAAAGTCAACCAATAGAATTTAAATTACAATAAAGTTTTTCAATCTCCTATTTTTATGTAAGGATTAAAATACGTAGTATGCTAATATTTTTTCATATTAAAGCAATACAAATTCTGATTTTAAATTTCTAAATTAACATGTAGCTGGAACCAATTATATTACTTTTGACAAGTGAATAAAATAACGATTTCTCGTATTATCTACTTTTTAGGCTATTTCATTCATTGCCTTATACGATTCATTTAAACAAAGAACGAATCAACGAGAATCAGATTTTTTTAAAATGTATATAAAACTTCATATTTAATAGTTAATGTAAATCCGTATTAGTTGAATAAAATTCTATTAATAACTCTGAAGAAAGAATAACAAAAATGGTGGATAGTAATTATTCTAACCTGTTTTCAAATGTTTGGTGTTGAAATCCACCGACTTTTTGATGATATTCGACATTTTCCTATACGAATACGGCAACAATGTTTGCAGGATGCTGCTCACTGGTGCTAGAACCCTGTACGATCTTATTATAATATGCATTGCAAAACTCAATGTACTCGTTATCATATTGGACTTGTTTTGACGATTATTTATAAATATTCTCAATTAGATAAGATAACTTGTGTAAAGAATTCCTTAATCTACGAAATTTTATACCATTGCCGGCTAGAATAAGTAAACTAAACGCGTACACATAGAATTATCACAAAATATTTACCCAGCAGTATAGGCCTTGATTGGTAACGTGACACAATTTTTTGGTTACCTTTCGTACAGAAAATATAGCTACGTAATACGTTGACCTTGATCGTAGGATCGAAAAGCGGGTTTTTCAAATTGCTTGAATAATACATATAATTTTTAAGTAGAAGTAAACTCAATACACACAGATAAAATATTATTTTTCTGTTATATCTTTCGTGTCACTGTGTTAGTTGCTACACTAATCAGAAACGGCTTGACTGATTTTTATACTTAACTAGGGAATGCCGCAGATGCCCGGTACGCAACCTACCGGGTAGAATTATGAATCCTCAGCAATCCTTGGCCCAATAAATACGAAAAATTAACATTTTGTTTTCGAATATAAAATAACCTATATGGTAATCCAAGATGTCATCTACCTCCATACCAAATATCATAAAATTGTATGCAGCCGTTCTTAAGTTGCTATAAATGGCTCAATTGTTTTGTTTTCTGGATTCTGTCCACTAACGCTTGAAATTTATGAAATAGCAAAAAAGTCCAGTAATACTCTACATTTTAGTAGTAGCAATTAGTAAATTCGAATTAGCCAAATCAGTCCGGCCGTTCTCGAGTCTTAGCTAGACCAACGAACAGCAATTGATTTATAGATGTAAGGTAGTCTATTTTTCATAGTCCTAAATATCCCGTTAACATAAAACTCGCAGCTTTCATCCTTCTACAACCAATCACTACACAAAATAACATTTGCCACACTTTTATATATTTAATTTTTACTTGCCCAAATAGAAATGACTTGGAAGACACGACAGAATTCTACATCTTTATAAACATAAGGATATATTTGTAATAAATAACATAGATTGTTCTAAAACATATATTATTTATACACAACCCAATTTTGTATGGTGAATAAATTTGTATCATAGAATAAATATATGATGCCTAATATAACCTTTGACATTACAACATTTAATAAAGCATTTTTATAGTAGTGGCTGAAAGTAAAGATTTATATTGACTGACACAAATACATGTGCAATTAAAAATATATTCGACATGAGATTCATTATACTTGTTATTAGCATGTTTAATTTACATAACTTAAGTTGCTGTGCTAGGGAAAACTATCAAATTTTCAAAATATTGTAAATAATTTATATCAAAAACTTAATAAAATTTAAAGGTATCTTCAATATTAAAGTTATATTACTTATAATATTCCTGTCAAATTTATCATGTATGGTTAAAAACTCGCACATTAAACATTTTTGTGGACATAAATGTTTAATATATAAACAAAATACTTCTAATATTTTCTATTTGATACAACTTGCCAATAGACTAAAAAAATACAATCAGAACAAATTTTGGCTCTCTGCGAGTTTTTATTTCATTATTACGGATTTCAATTACTCTAATTTGACTGGTAGGAAGATTCCAGTAAAAAATGCGTTTAACACAATTACAGCAACCTACCACAAATAGCGATATTATTTTAACAATTACTCCATTAAAGCTACTCAAGAAAGCAGATAACAACACAAATAAAAAGTATTAAGGAAGCACTCTTTAGCACCAAGGTCCACAAGGGTAACAAAGGAATCATCCAACATTTTAAATAACGAGACAACTGATACATTAATTGTTGGAGTAACCCAGGTTTGAAGAAGAACTGAACAAACGTAGATACAATGTAAATAATTCCAAATTGAATTTCACTAAAACTACACAAACCAACAAATATACAAATGTGACAGCAATAATAAAATATGAATAAATTAAATACATTTCATTTAATTTTAAAAACCTCTAAAAAAGTCTTTCAATATTTTGAAGTTTTTATATTCGAATCGAGTTTGAGAGCTCTTTTAAAGTTATTTCTAACTAACAGGGAACATTATTGTAACAGAATTATATAAAACGTAAATAGCGCAAAATTAAACAACCACAAATACTCTCCTATTAGATGCTTCTTATTTACTACTAAGTATTTGTACTATTAAATATTATTTCTTAAACTCTATGTTAAAAATTAAGTACATTTTCGTAGGGTTTGTTTTGTATATTGGAATGTAACCAATTTTAAAGCTGATAATAAAATAAGAGTATTATACAATGTCAAAAGTGAATTCAATTAAATAATAAAAACATTTCAAGATCGGTTCATGTAAAATAGTGCAGTTTTTATGGCGAATGCATTCATCTTCCGTTTTTGACCATCTAGTGAAATAGGATTTTATATCTCAATTATTTTACGTAATTTCGATTTATTTAAGAACGGTAAATTGTCACTATCTTATGGTACAGCACTTTTAGACAGATGAAAACAACACTAGACATTGTCTGAAATGTCAAAACTTATGCAATCCACGCAGCGGTACTAAGTTTTCTTTTTGAATATATTCGGTAAATTAATATTGGATTTTGACTGTTGGAATATTTGCGTCACTCGCCTTCCCACTTCCTGCGCGGTGTGTAGGTTCGTCACTTGGCGAGGGGACGGCGTGGCGGTCTCGTTTGTCATCACGTTGAGTAATGCTTCAACTGCCGGCCTGAATGTAGACAACGACGGTGCTTGAACGGTGTCTTCTAGATTGCTGGAAATAATGTATAATTAATTAACAAAATCTATGACAATCTTACAAAGGTCGCCGGAAGACGCTGGATGCAGGCCGCTTCAGAGGTATACGTGGAGGTCCTAAAGGGAGGCCTATGTCCAGCAGTGAACGTCTTGCGGCTGAGATGATGATGATGATGACAATCATAATATGCATTAATGTATTTCAAGTGCATTTAAAATGTTTTACCGTATTACGAAATAATTTGTTTAAGATATCAATTAAATAACTCAAGCACTGATACTTATATGTTTATGTAATATATGTCTTCTATATACTTGTACAAAGAAAATTGTAGTTTAGAAATTGAAGCCTATAATTTTTTCAAATAAAGTTTGTCCAAAATTGAGAATAATAACAAATTTTGAGTATTAAATGTACAAACAGACATACCGTAAGGCCGGTAGCAATGCCGGATGGTGCGTACAATGGTGTACTGCGAGCTGCAAGCCAGGAGTTAGCGCGGAAAGGCATTCCGCAGATAACTGACGGTCACACAGACTGCAGAGCAGCGATACAGCTGCAAGACAACGTTTTTAATGTTCAAATGAGGAAATAGTAACAAATTAATACGCCATTACTACTGTGTACATTTAGTAGCATATGTTAAATGCGTATATATTGCGTTATAATCTATAAATCGTAGACTATAACAGAGTAGAACCATACATAATAAAATATATATTAAAAATATGGTATTTAATCATAATAGATTCAAAAAATATTTACTTTTACTTGGGTTAATAATATTATAATCGAGGTATAAAGACCCCACCTTTTTCCGAAACAGCATGACTCTCGACAGTCGGCAGCACCAAGAGAGTTAAAGCCTCCGCGGCCTTCGCGATTTCACGGCTCGTCAACGGCCGAGAGTTAAGGAGCACTTCAAACGGAGACCAGCACAGCGAGTGTACAGACGCACTGCTTTCGGAAAGGCCGCGAACGACGCAGCTACGTGCCACGCTGCCCCAAGCCATTATAGCTGCCTCGCGAACAGATCTGGAAGATTATTGTACTCCGGCAAACGTTGCTTTGCCATATATATTATCCCTATTAACACATAAGGGTTAAATAAATAGAGTTGGGCTTCCCTTAACATTTAGGAGGATGGAAACGATGTTGCCTGATCCTCAGACCTACCCAATATGCATACAAAATTTCATGAGAATCGGACAGCTTGACAAGGTGCCAGGCAAAAGCACTCGATATATCTTGCCTATTAAATCTCGTAAATTTGATATTATGTGAGTTATCCGATTCAGAGGCATCTCATTGCTTTGTCATTGGCATCTTATAAGTGTTGCTTTTTGTTAACCACAACTCGTAACAAACATGTGTAGGCAATTCGTGGTTACAAAGTGAAATACAGTCTTTAAATTTTAAACAAATATATACTCACGTATCATCGTCGTGTAGTAAAGATGCGATTGCCGGCAACAAACGTGTCTCGAGACAAGCGTCGCTGACCTGGCTGCTATTGAGGAGGTCGCTGAATAGGGACGCCGTGTATATACGTATACTGGCACTACTCTTTTCTAAAACTATTAATCCATCTATTAAATACACCGTTAAATAGCACATTTTTACAATAGGAAAAGTAAATTTTAGATGATGGAGGGCTATAAAAGCCGCTGGCCAGTTCAATGCTCGGCCGTCGTCTGATGAAATTCAACAACCAACGAGCAGACACACTTAGGCGAACGCTCCTGTAATGAATTTTCTATATACACAAAATATTAATAACTCTCAAATCATCAAAAGTCTATGGTATCTAAACTTATTACAGTAAAATATATTGTAAAATTCCATAAGTGAACGATGTATTGATAAGTATGATTTATAACAATTTTTTTTAATTTATTTAATTATGATTAAAGCGTGATGTTCTTACCAGCGTGGTTGGTAGGGTATACACGTGTTAAATACTACAGTAAAATACTTATAGAGGAAGGAGGTTCTCATCTAGATCTATTTATTACTTACATTCTCGAAGGCACTGCAAATAGAAATCTAGGACGTCTGGCCTGTGTTTCGTGAGCCATTTAAGCGGTATCGATAGAATTTTGGTTGGGAGATTCCGTATGCTGCTATATGTAATCCATCTGAAATTAAAATGTGTCCTTGTAAAAACGTTATTTATTATACAAAAAACTCTGCTAAAACAAATGGGCAACGAAATTTTACCCGTGGGAGGACTATGCTGAAGCATATGCTAACGCACTAATTGGGCCGGCTCCTTCGCAATGGTACCACGGACTGACGGAATATTTAGCGTGAAACGGTAGTTGTACTTGAAACTACTACTGTATTTCGCTGAGTGAGTGACTATATTAGAGACCTTTAAAAATACCGCTTAAGCCGGCAACACAACCAATGCGCGGATTGTGGAACGGCCGTACCATATAGGAGACGCACCTGCTTCGTTGTCCAGTAAACCATAAAAACAGCATGTCCCTTTGAACGATTCGTTTTCATTGATAATCTGATCAATTACATGACTGCTCAATACATGATAACATCATTACCAATTCTGATTCCAACTTAACTAATTTTAAACTTGACTCACCTATTTTTTTTCCTTAAGTTTTAAGTCTTCAAAACTTCAACATTTAGAAATTGTACCTAATGTATGAAATTGATTTTGTTTTAATTTAACTAAATTAGTCGAGTTTGCCCTATTACTTTGATAATTGTTTGTAGAGTCGTTCTAAATATTATGAACAGGTAAATATAGGCGATGATAGATACTTTATTTAAACAATTCCAAAGGTATTAAAAAAAAAAACGTGTTAAGAAAGAATGTGTCACATTTAATGTAATATGAAAAGTTCCCGCGTATTAATTACAAATGAAAAAAAATCGTATAGATGTATCTTCATGGATGGATATTCAGACTAAACTATTACAAAGAACACTTACTTCTGCAAAAATTCCGCTTGCCGCGAAGCCTCTTCCACCGCGGCCAAAATCGTTACCAAATAAATGCCAACAAAAATTGTGCTATCCACATTGATTGTATGCAGTTTTTCCAATTTCATTTCCATATCACTGATTATATCACAAAATATGGGCTTCAAAATCTCACGTGTGAAGTGAACACCGAAATTGTGGGCGTAACTGTTGAATAGACTTATTAAAACTTCATAGATTGCTGCGTGGCTGAGTATTTTGCTTGACATAGTAATCTCCAGTAATTGTTTCACACTGCAGCAAGAAAATTAGTTTTTAACAATATAATCTTATACATAAACCAATGTAATAAAGAAAGTAATATAAGAAATGTATTTATACTTTAATAACATTTTTATGGTATAGCGGGCAACGTCGTCCATAGACATCCGCACCACAATCCGCGTTTTGGTTGTGTTCTACTTTAACGGCATTAATTCAAGGGCCTCCGATATCCTCACTCACTCAACGAAATACAGTACAAGTACTGTTTCACGTATTATTGGTATTCTGGGTTATATTATATTATTTGGTATTTTGTGAGCCCGTGGGATCACTTTGAACGAGCCGGCCCAATTAGTGCGTCAGCAAATGCCAAATCATGTGAAAAATCATGAGTGAAAAACTGTGACAGCATGGGTAGCGGGTTCGATTCCCAGACTGAATAGAGGACTTAACAGTGGCCGAGGTTTCAATAACGTGTAAAATATAACACTTACGCATTGACAAACCACAGTAGTTCAGGCCATCTGACATCGGAGCCTTTTAAAAGCGTATTGACGGCAATTAGCAACAACTTTGGATCCATCTCGCTCACGTACCACTGCACATCCATAAAGCTATCCTGCTCGCACAACAACACCTCTTGCAAATTATCACAGTCAATTTTATCTACATTTTTCACTATTTGTACATTCACCACATACACGAGTTCCGCTAACACTAAAGACCTTAATATCTCTACGTATAGCAACACATCTTTCCATTCGCCATCGTTCGTTGCCTTTATTAAATTCGATATTATACGGCTGTGCAGAGACGATGAGAATTTACCTAGAAATATATATAATAACTAAATTAATATTATTCATATATATATATATAT
>JAAAKR030000004.1:781318-794273 GCA_010014985.3 Delias pasithoe
TAAAAACTTGTACTGATTTTACTTAAAACCAGGTGTATAGAGTTTTTTAAAATATAAAACAACGCATTTCCAGCAAATAATAATTAATATATGAAATATTTATATTGTACTTTATTGTATGTAATAATAATTAACAGCAATCTTTTTTATAGATATAATATGTTTATTATTCCTTCTTCTTCCGAGGGCGGAAGCAGCAGACATCGCTAGTGTCAAGCATGTTGTAGTCTGTATTTCCTTTAACCCTAGATTCAATGTATTTTGCATGAGTTTCTGGAGCTAACGCATAAACCTTAATAGTCGAGTCATTTTTCATTGCTTCCATGTATTTCAACTGTAAAAATAATGAACAGAAATAAAATGCATATAGAGCTTATAGTAATATTTTATTAATTATTTCTGTTTGTGTCTGTGTTGTTTTAAAATAAAAAATAAGGCAGTTTATGCATTGCACCACAATTTGCAATTGCATTTGTTGAATCAGATGCCAACAGAGGTATTTCCAATCCATTATAACTTCAGGATCTTCAAAAAAGATCATACATTTCCCGTAAACGCCGGCAACGCACCCGAAGCTCTGTAGGGGTAGGGGGTGTCCATGGGGTGGAGGACCACTTATTCTAGGTGAACCTCTTGCTTGTTTACCACAATTTCCATAAAAAAATGAAACAATCTCATATAATTAAGAATTACGTACCAACAAAGAATATTTATCTTCACTTATAGCAAATTCAGGTTTGCCCAAATAAGGAAGAGACAAAAATCTTTCCAAAAATGGCCAGACCATATAATCAACCAGACCAGGCTTTTCTCCAGCCAGAAACAGTGTACCTCTTGATTCTATTTCCTTTTGCAATACTTCTAGACCACGATGATAGTTCTCTAATGTCTCTGAAGTTATACCTTGAGCATTGAATGCAGCTGTATAATATGCTGAATGAGCCTAAAATTAAAGTAAAAACTTAAGTATATTAAGTAAACAATAAAATCAAATATAACATGCTTTTTTATAAGCTGTTTTATAAATGATCTAGAATTTAGACAACATTTCACACTTGCCAGATAGTAATTTAATAACATCATAGAAAATATGCATGGAATCAGGCAAAATGGGTCACTCATTTATAAATCTTAAAAATAAGAGGCCTATGACAGTAGTTAATTGATTACATTCTTGTTTTAATGTTACAGCAATTTGTATGAAAGTATGTTTTATCATACTCATTTCCAATATCTATTAATTCAAATCAGAATATATTTTGAAGGTTAAATTATTAGCTTAAAAATACTAACACTGGATAGAAGCTCCAGAACTAACTTATCATGTGCCCTTTGAAGTGGATCAGGTGACTGCAGAGGTGGGTCAGGATATTTTTCATCAAGATAGGCATTGATAATGCTACTATCAAATATAGCTTTGCCTTCTTCATATTCCAAAACTGGAACTGCACCTAAAATAAAAGAGCACTATGTATGTAGTCTTCATTTAGATAATTTAAGGTAATAAAAAGATCAGAATTAAACTAATTTATTATAAAATATTATACCTGGCATCTGCTTGTTATAACATCTTATAAGTCATCAAATCTTACCCTTAGGATTAAAGCTGAAAATCCATTCTGGCTTATTATCCAAATTAATATGAACTAAATCATATTGTAATTTTTTAGCATTTAGAACTAAAATAGTTCTTTCAGCAAACGGGCAAAATCTCATAGCAAATAGACGTAATTTGCCATTGTATGGTGGTAAGGCATCCCCTGTAACAGGAAAAATAAAATTATGAAATGTCATTTAAATAAGTGTATATAAGATAAGAAATATTTGAGTGTGTAATAAAATAAATGTCACTCGATAAATTGCATTGACTGAATAATATATTAATGAATTTTGTTTGACTTCATTACACACTTCGACAATCATAATTACCTTTCTTCAAGTGTTTCTCAGACATACTAAATGATGGTTTAAGTAGTTTGAAGATATGTAAAATTAACCTTCTTCCGCAAGAGTTTATTTGGAAATACAGATACCTGAAACGATTCAGTGACATTAAGTAGTGTTGCTAGTCCAAATTTCACCCTTGGTATTCCCTGCCTCATGAAGACATTTTTTCTTTTTATTTTAAGTTTTGTTAGATATCGAACTATACCCTATGTGTGTAGACTTAATTCGAAGTATTTTATTATCCCACTGTCAATTACAAAAGAATAAACATGTTTCTTCTCAGTTACGTTGCCCTTGGTTTTATAAAACCTGGACATAAATGATAGAACACGGATGTTGTATGTTTTGTATCACAGCCTGGGCACTGGGCACAGCGTATTTACTTTTGTGTAAGTACTATGACACAATTATTTGTTAATTATGGACAACATTTGAAATAACAAATGAGTTGTAAACAAAAATTTAATTATTTTTTTGAATATCTCAAAATAAAGAGAAGTGATAAATGACCGCTAATATGAATGGCATGATAACTAACTAAATTATATTTCTATACCAATATGGGGGAATCCTTTTACAATTTGAAAAGTAAACTCGAAGAGCTTGGGTATACTAATTCTTTACCAGTAGATGCAGTTAACTTGGTAGAATGTATATTAGGAGACTTACTACAAACTACCAGAAGCTTACAACATTATATGAATATATCTAAAGAAGCAATTATACAGCGTGATTCTTTACTATCACAATTAGAACCTTACAAATGTGATAATACCAAACTTATTCAGGAGAACAATCAACTACATCGTGATATTATATCTTTGAAAGATGAACATTTTAGGTTGATGAGAGAAAGTCAGAGGAAAATAAAAGTACTTACTGAAGATTTGATATCAAAAGACAACTTGATTACTAAGCTTCAACATGATGTACGAGATTTAAGTTTAAGAGGATTATGCACTGAAACACTTAGCAGTCGAAATCGTAGTAAAAGAAAAGATGCTGGAGATAATTCTCCTTCAAAATCTTGTATATGTTATGATAAAAATAGTAATTTAGAGAAAGATACGATAGAAGGTCAGAGAAAAATTAAATGCCTAGAAGAAAAAGTAGACTCATATAATGATGAATTAATCTTACTTAAAAATCAAATAGAGCATAGAGACAATGAAATAATAAGACTTAAAATACTCTTAGAGGGAGGCAGACCACTAGCTGCAATAACAAAGGATTATTATGATAAATCAGACAGTAAAGTTGTGCAGTTAACCAAACATGTAAAAGAACTAGATGATTGCAATGAAATTTTAAAAAAAGAACTGGAAAATAGTCTTGAAAAACAACATGAAGCAATGATAAGAGCATTAGATCTCGCAGATAAAAATAAAGTTTTAAAAAATGAGTTAGAAAATATGGATACACTAGCTTTAAAAGTAGAAGATGATTGTAATAAAAGGCTTGCTGAATTGACTAATGAAATAACTTTCCTTCAATCCAAATTAGAAAGCTTATTGGATAAAAATTCCAAGTTAGAGAGAACTTTATCAGATAATAAAACAAAACAAGAATTAGCAAACGATAGACATTTTTCATATGAAGACAGTACATTACAAAAAGAAATCCAAGATTTAATGGATTTGAACAAAAATTTGCAAAATAAAATTATATCATTATCACAATCCAATAACTTAAAGAAATATAAACTGAAGGAAAATAGTTGTGATAGTCCAAAATGTCTCTCTAAAAGTGACTTCCAAAAAATATTGGAAGATGAAAGAATAAAATATGAAAAATATATTGAAGATGTACAAAGAACACTCAATGAAACAATTAAATCATTTAATCATCAAATAAAAAATGATAAAGCTTTTAATGATCAACCAGAAAAGATTTTTATAAAAGATCTGCATAACAAGTTATGTGAAAGTGAACAAAAAAATTTAATGCTTAAGAAAGAAAATGATGAGCTGAAAAAATACAAACTTTTTCAGGAAGATGGAAATATAAATAAATATAAAGATATTATAAGGCATTTAAATTTAGAAAATAGTGAATTATCTAAAGAAAATATAACATTGAGCAAACAATTAAACCAGTACAAAAATAAAGAAGAAAATTTTGAAAATAACAATTACCTGAGTGAAGAAAACAGTAGGTTAAAAAATAAGATTGACACACTGGCCAGTGATATTCAGAATTTAAAAAGGGAAACTAATGAATATAATGTTCGTCATAAAGACTTATTAGATTCATGTGATAAGCTCAAAAGAGACTTAATATTTAAGCAAAAACAAATAGAACAATTAGTAGAAGAAAATTCTTCTTATAAAATGACTCATAGAACAGGTAAAGCATCTAGTGAGAGACTAAGAGAGGAATGTTTTACTTTAAAAGAACAAATGAAAAAATTACAAAGTGAATTAATTAAAGAAAAAACTGTGTCCAGTCAAATAAAAAATATACAAATGGAAACAGAAAGGAGTACAGCAGAATCACAAAATGAACTGTTATGTACACAAAAAAAGCTAAGTATAGCAAAAGATACTATTAACACTTTAGAAAAACAATGTAAAGAATATCAGTCGGAATCATGTGTGCTTAAAAATGACAAATCTAATTTAATTGAAAATATAAAATTACTGGACAAAGAACGTGATAAACTTGTTCTAGAATTAGATCAAAAAGCTGAGATTACTAACATGCTAGAACAAAAGATAAACTCACAACTTTACGAAATAAGTAGATTAGAAAATGAAATTTCTGATTTAAAGCGTAAAGTAAACGTAAACAAAATTTCAGAACATAAAATAGCTGATTATGAATCTCAAATTGCATTTTTAAATGGTGAAGTTCTAAGATTAACTCAACGCTATGATACAGCTGTAATTGAAAATAAACATATGCAAAATAGCTTAGCTGATGCGAATGGGGCACTTAAACTTACAAAAATTGAGCTTGAAAAGTCAAGAAAAGAAGTAGATGGTTTAAAACAACAATTACAGCACTATGTAGCTGAAATAAGAAGAATTGAAGAGCTACTTTCACAGAAAGAAGCTGAAAGGTCAGACATGCTTGAACAATTTGCCAGCTTGTCAGTTGAAGCTAATATTTTAGAAAACACAAATCATTCCCTAGAAAGTGAATCAGCCTCTAAATCTCTCCAATTACAATCATATAATTCCAAAATACAAAGTTTGGAAGATAAATTGATTGACAAAGATAGAATTATAGATAACCAATCAGCTCGTATTGCTTCCCTAACATGTAAAATTAGTGCAATAGAACAAGAGTTAAACTTAATCTCTGAAGAAAAATCTGTTTTGGAACAAAATGTGCAATATTTAAAAAAGATGTGTCGTAATTTGCAAATTAATCAAAATATAGATGATGTTGATTCAGAGTTAAAACTTTATGAAAATAGAATAAAAAGCTTAACTAATGCCAAAAGCAAATCAGAGTCAGAGAAGAGGGAATTGACAGAAAAAGTTTTAACAACTGAAAATTTATTATCTAATGCCAGAAAAGAAATAATAGAGTTAAAATTAGCTTTACAAGATGCTACTTCTGAAACAAAATCATTACAAGATCATGTAAATACCATTAATAATAGAATGGAGTCTGATATGAATGAGGTAAATATGAGACTTAATTAGCAATTCTTAGTGCTGGATTCGTCAAGCCTATTAAGTTCTGTTTTTTAAAGACAGAGGAGTGAAAATAGAAATTTCAATATGGTTTCCTAAAATTAATTGGCTTCTTGCATCACTTTGGTTTGGAAACCAATATAAGTTCAACTATAAGTGTCTGCATCAGTCTTTCCTCCACATTCTATCTATGTTTTAAAGCACCATAATGTTCTTGTTCAGTATAATTAACAACTCTAAAAAAATATAATTTTTCTCTTTGTTTTAGGATATATATCAAAGGCAGGATTTGGCCCTACCTCTTATTTTAGATGCTTCCATAAATGAAAATAGTAACGGAGATGATGACATTGAAGAAATAGAAAGAATTCAAAATAGATATACCACTTACAGACATGGAAGCACATTGTAACAGAACTTTGTTCTGAAAATGTAATAAACTTGTACCTGTATAAAAACATAATACAAATTTTTAATATCGTTTTTTACCTATTATGTATGACCTTTTAAAAAAATACCTTGGTGCACATATTTTTATAAAACTTTATTTGCTTAGATATCAAAGTTCATACAATTATAAATAATCACATATCTATAAACAGATCATCTATTGATATATATCACTGTTTTATTCATGCTAGAAAAGTTTATAGACAGTTATGAAACAAATGGATTAAGTACAAGTAGTATTATTATACATTATGACTAAATGTTGTTTTATGAATTAATTTGAATGTTCAAATATGTTATAATTTAGGTATATCGGTGGGCATTTTCTTCTAGTTTAAACAATAACTATTTTCAGTAAATATTCTAATGCATATAACCAATCTTCAACATAAAAGCATTTCACATACAATCAGATATATACAAATATAGGTATTTTAAGACAAAATGTAAATAGTAAGTAAGCAATGTCTATAAGTCATCTTTAATGAGTATTTAGATAACTACACAAAAAAATATGAAAATGCTAAATATTCTATTGAAATATAATTTAGCACCATTCCTCATTATGTTAACTACTAACAATACATTAATTTTATTATTTATTTATAATTGACATGTTAAATGTACATGGTGAAATAATCAATACCTATTATAAAGTAGCTAATATTCTTGTAAACCCAATTCCAGCCCCTAATAATGTCTGTCCAATTCCCCAAATCATTGCATGTATTGGTGGCATAGTTAGATTAGCTGCACGGTAGATAAAGGCGATTGCTGCACTACTTGCAACACCTGATGTCACTGGGCTCATTACTCCCATTACAATTAGTAGCACTGGAAAGAACTTTCCATATTTATGTTTTCTTAATGTTCCAAATGCAACTAATGCAGCACAAGTGTGAACAAACACAGATGAGCACAACGACCAAAGAAATACAGGATACCACATTTCACCAAATGTATCCAAAGGGTCAATTGGAGTCAATCTTAATATATCCACAAACGAATCAAACTCTGATACTCTGAACTCCGACAACATGTCATACATGTTGCCTTATAGATTTTCATGCATAAAGGCATCGGGATAGTTTATATCCTCTCTAAATATAGGTCATTTCAACAAAAATTAATACACATCACTCCTCAAGTCTCAATAAAAAATAAGACGATTCCAATAAAATGTATAACATATCATTTTAGAAGTATTCCACGCCCTTTACTGATTGTTACTTTATAAACAGTTATAAAACATTGATTTTTAAGTATCCGAATTCATAATTTATATTTTATTTTTTCTTAAGAGACATTTCAGATAATAAGAATTATATTTTCATTTTTCTGTTTCCGAATAGTAACCTATAGATTATGACAATAACTTTTTTATTAAGGGATTTGGCTTTAGATACTAGGTTTTCAGAGATTTTTTTTCTTTTCCCTCCAAATAGAATGGTACAAAGGTTTGTCACTTATAAACAATTTTTTTAAAGTTTGTCTGATATACATTACTCTCCTTTAATTTTGTACATTTCTGAATAAGCTTAAAAATAATATAAAATATGACGTACACGTGATGTAGTCAAAATCTTCTTTAGATTGTAAAATCAATACCAATTTTCCTGAAGAATAATGAAGACAGGCTTTTAATAAAAGTTTTATATACAGAGCAAAAAATCTTTTAAAAAAAATCACACCACAGATTTATTAGATACTCTATGTGGGAATCAAGCATAAAGTACAATAATGAACTAAAGAACCAATAAGCCTGAAGTTAGCCTTTATCAAGTATTGTAATATAGATCACTTTTTAATTTGTATTTCTAAATTTTCACCTACTAATTTATATGTGAAGTTAATAAAATTAGTGGAATCACATCGCTGGGGTTATTTTATTGTACTAACGAATTTATAGCAAGTTAAGCTGAGTATTACGTGAGAAATACCAAAATAGTTGAAAGCTACTAGCGTGAAGTTGGCAGTTGACGTAAGTCAAGATTTGGTACTAATGCATGCATGTGTATACTGAATTTATAACCTCATCTCATATAGTCTTTATAATTAATTGTGAGTACACACTTTGTTTTTTATAACATTGAGTTGTATATAGTTTTTAAAAAGTAAGCATGGGTAAAGTACGTTCAGCACCGGGGGCTCCTCGGAAAGAGGGTTTTAATAAATCTGGACATTCTATGAACCCTGAACGCTCTACTGAAGGTTTAAAAGGAGTGGGGAAACCACGTACCAAAGGAACTATTAAAAGGCTTCAGATGTATAGAAATTTTAAAGCAAAGAGAGATAAATCAGGAAAGATCTTGACACCTGCACCATTTCAAGGCTGGTTACCATCAGGTACTCAAGCACGAGTTGAACCAAATCAAAAGTGGTTTGGAAATTCTAGAGTTATATCTCAAAATGCCTTACAGAAGTTTCAAGAAGAGTTTGGAGCAGCAGTTAAAAATCCCTATCAAGTTGTTATGAAGCCTACAAACTTGCCCATAACATTATTAAACGAAAAAGCCAAAAATTCTCGAGTACATCTTCTAGATACCGAAGGATTTGACAAAACCTTTGGGCCAAAGAAACAGAGAAAGCGTGTTAATCTTAAATTTAATGATATACAAACACTTTCTAAAGCTATTGAAGAAAATACTGAAAAATATGATGAAAGTAAAGACATTGATAGGGTTCGTGAAGATACTGGAATTAAAGATGGACAAAGGGAATGGATATTTGGTGCTGGTATGAGTAGAAGGATATGGAATGAACTTTATAAGGTCATAGACTCTTCTGATGTCCTATTGCAAATACTTGATGCTCGTGATCCTATGGGAACAAGAAGTCCTTATGTGGAAAAATTTCTTAGAGATGAGAAACCCCATAAACATCTAATATTTATTTTAAACAAGGTGGATTTAGTACCTAATTGGGTTACTCAACGATGGGTAGCTATACTGAGTGCAGAATATCCAACAGTAGCCTTCCATGCATCTATGACACATCCTTTTGGTAAAGGATCCCTTATTAATCTATTGCGACAATTTGCAAAGCTTCATATTGATAAAAAACAAATCAGTGTAGGTCTTATTGGTTATCCAAATGTTGGTAAATCTTCTGTGATCAATACTTTAAGAGCTAAAAAAGTTTGCAAAGTAGCTCCTATTGCTGGAGAAACAAAGGTGTGGCAGTATATTACACTGATGAGAAGAATATATTTGATTGATTGTCCTGGAATTGTTTATCCTTCTGCTGAAACAGATACAGAAAAGGTTCTTAAAGGTGTTGTTAGAGTCGAATTAGTTCAAAATCCTGAAGACTATATTGAAGAAGTTGTCAAAAGAGTACGAAAAGAATATCTGGCCAAAACATATAAAGTAGATGCATGGGAAACATCAACTGAGTTTTTGGAAAAGCTTGCTGCAAGAACTGGGAAACTTCTAAAAAAAGGTGAACCTGATATAAGCTCAGTGGCTAAAATGGTACTTAATGATTGGCAAAGGGGAAAGCTACCATTCTATGTGGCACCAGAAGGTTTTGAAGTGCCACTGTCAAAAGAAAACAAGGATGGTAACAATGAAGTGAAGGAGATACCACCAACTGAAAAATTGAATGATGAGATAACTGAAGAATCAAATGCAGTAACAGAGGTGGTAGAATCACCAGCCTTAACAGTTAACAAATTGATAATAGCTCAAGATTTTGCTAAAATTAGAGTAGGTTTACAGTTTGATAATGAAAACGATGTTAAAAAACTGGATGATATTGAAATCCCAGGTGAACTTAAAGATGTTGATGAAGAAGCAAACTCTGATATAATGGATGACAAGAAACTGAATGAAGAAAATGTTGAAAACAACAGTGACTCTGATATAAGTAGTTTTTATAGTAATGATGAAACAGTTTGTAGTGATATTGAGGACTACTTAACACATGATTCAGAAACTGTCAAAAATATTAAAGAACAAAAAATACAAGCAGCCAGTGGTACATTTACTATTGAGGATATTGTCCAGAATGGTAGGAAACGCAAGGCTAATATTGAAAAGGCTATCAAATCCAAAATGACTGCTAAACAAAAAAGAGCATTAGAGAGATCTCACAAGAGAACTAAAACTGGAAGCAACTTCTATGAAGTATCTAATGTTAAGAATAAAAATAGAAATAAAAAAAAATATTAGAGTGTGTAATATTTTTTTTATTTTTAACCAGTGTATAATAAACAATTGCTTTTGATCCA
Organism: Delias pasithoe; assembly: GCA_010014985.3. Taxonomy (NCBI): domain Eukaryota; kingdom Metazoa; phylum Arthropoda; class Insecta; order Lepidoptera; family Pieridae; genus Delias; species Delias pasithoe. The sequence continues at coordinate 791,591 of JAAAKR030000004.1, forward strand.
ATTATTTATATCGTTGTGTTGAATGAAATAGATTCTAAACATGGACTAGGTCATTTTCAGTTATTATCGTAATTTTGAAAAAGTTATTAACAATAATAAGACAAATTATTACAAAGTTTCAGAACTGATATAGAACTCGTAACAATTAAATCATCAGTTACAAAATTAGTGAGTTTTATTTCTAATATTTCTCTTTATTTGTATAGTGTTACATCATTATTCTTTTTGTTGATGAATGAATTTGCTTGTTTGTTTTTGGGTACAAAACCTTGTTAAATTTTTATCATTATTATCAGAATGTCTTCTGGAAGCGAGAGTGATGATGACTATGTACCGGAGGAACCCGAAAAGGTGTCAGAAGAAGAGTCGGCTGATGAAGAAACGAAAACACAAATTGAGAGAAGTGCTGTTCATGAAGTTAAAAATGTTAAGAAAAAGCGGCAACGAGCAACTCCCTTTAAAACAACCAAAAAAGCCAAATTGAGAAATGATAAAAGTGACGCTGAAGCCAATGTATGTGAAATGAGAGCTGAAACCGACCCAGAAGAAGAGAAGAAAAGAGAAGAAGATCTATGGACGAAATTTTTAGAGGGTACAGACTCTAAACCGAAAACAAAAACAGATAATACTAGCCAGTTAACTAAAGTTGTCAAGGAACATAATATTAATACTAATAAACATGAAAATGTTAATGCTGATTCAGAAAAGGAAAGAGAACGGCGAATATTTGAGTTTGCAGGTGAAACCATTGTTGTAGAAAATAATGTGATAAAAGAAAGAGCGAAGTCGACGGTAAATGAAGATTCAGGTAACAATTTAATATTTTGACACTAAAGGTGCTATCGAAAATGTTTACTAATAAATTTTTGGCATTAATTGTAGAATATTTGGACGATTTATGACAATTGAAACTACAGCCTATATATAAATCTAAGGTATCAACTACCTCCATATCAAATTTCAGTCCAGGCCTTTGAGATGTAAATGTTGTAACTAACCCTACTTTGATTTATATACATTGGTTGGTAGCTGAGAAGAAATGATTGTGTATAGTAGTGGTTAATAGTAACCTTTTGTTTTTCTTTATAAATATTTTCAGTATTGGAAGATACTCCAGCTCCAAAAGTAAGGAGCACAGCAGGACTCTCTAGTATTGTTGGACAACTCAATAAGAAGAACAAGCTATCGACGCTGGAAAAATCTAAATTAGATTGGAACACATACAAGAAGGAGGAGGGAATTGATGATGAAATAACAAGTCACAATAAAGGGAAAGCTGGGTAAGTTATTTTATAAAATACCTTGAATAGAAGTTTATTTTTGCAAAACTGTTACACTATTCTCTAAAGTTTTGTCAATTTTAACCCATCGTATAATATTATATATCGTGATTTTATAATGTGCACAGAAGGGTGTCGACATTTTTTGTAGTTGACAAACGCACAAGCGAAAGAGCCGCTAAAGATTGCGTCGTATCGTTTCCTTTGCATCATAGTTTTATTTTAAATTTTTACAGGTACCTGGATCGTCAGGATTTCTTGACCAGGGCAGATGTTCGACAATACGAGATTGAACGCGACCTTCGCCTTAGTAGGCGTAGCAACCGATAATAATATGTTACTGTACTACCGTGACAGTTGATACTGGCTTATCCTTATAAATAACGTAATGTCACTTATAAGGACAATTTCGCTTGTTTTTTATCTAATTTATTACATAAATCTACCTAAGTATAATGTATGGATGGTTAGTTTGTCGCATCTTGCATTCCGCATCTTATAAATATTTAGTAATAATAGAAAATTTCCCAAATCGTCAAGATTTGGTAAAAATTTCAAACAAAACAATAAACAAATAATTTTTACTGCGTAGGATTTACATACAAATAATATAACGAAATAACGATTTTCTTATTGCGTTAATGTCTCTAGGTTAAACGAGCAATTTAAGAAGTAGTATTTATTATTCATAACGGTAATAATATAGAAACACGCGTATGTGTTTTTCTTTTTAATTATCTTAAATCATCATCTATATTTTTAATGTAACAATATACGTACTTGTTGCAGATTGTGCGTAAATGTTAGTTTTAACAGTAATGTTATGTATGCATCAATAAAGTTCATCTACGTAAGTATATTAAAGCTTAACTATACAGAAAATAGTCGTTTTATTGTATATTTTCTTTTGTAGACAGCTAAACACAATCGGAACCGTTTTATTAGAAATTTTCCTGTCACGTTTCATATCAAAGGAAAATGATAATTTCGTTATATTTAATTTTCCTATTGGTTACCGTTTGACGTCATCTGTCAATTCTATGACAATAAATAGAAATATGCGGAATATTTTTGTCATTGATCTTCATGGGTAGAAAAACAATGTGTACATTCACATTTTTATAGAAAAGTAGCTGACGGCAAACGTTTTGCCATATAAATTATAGTGGAACCGGTAGATGTCATGATTGGATCCGGTACTCAACCTACCGGATCCAATTATAAACCCACAGCAATCCATGGGCCAACTAAATAAGAAAAACATACTAAAAATATTACCCTTCAATTATTAGATGGTTAAAGAAAGCATACGTCTTTCTCCTGGTTCTAAGCTGAGGTAGCTTAGAACCAGAGTAGTCCACCAATTTTCAGCCAAATCACTTCAGCCGCTCTTGAGTTATATA
>JAAAKR030000004.1:848955-864727 GCA_010014985.3 Delias pasithoe
GAATGGTGTTTTTTTTTAAATATTTTAAACACTTACGGCTAAGTAGATTCAAGGAGAAAACACTCGAGAAAATAATTTATATCCGCGATAACGAAATAACAACATTTGAGATGAGATCAGGCAATTGTTCGACCACCGCATAACTATAAAATAATCGTAATTTCGAAGGTGGCGAAAATCAACTAATACATAGATATTTTATTTGGATCGGTAAAACATATTGTGATGGAGGTTAAAATAAAAATTGATAACTCATTCATTGGCCGTTTAAAACTTAATTTATCCCATAAATTAATATATATTTTTAATTATGATATAAATATATACAAAAAACTATCTGCTACGTCGTTACTAAACGATCTTAATGCGTCCATAATTTACGGCACATAAATCAAACTTAGAATTTTTGTGTCAATTATTTTAAAAAATAACATTGAGCTATAATGGGCCAATTGAAGCGCTGTATTTCTGTGAAATAAACGAGCTAATAAAAATATTTCGTCTTTGCTGTCGTGGGACAGTTCAAGCACGTTTAGCACTCTAGAAAAGTAAACAAAAATGTGGATTTTTCCCAAGATGCGACCCAAGTTGACCAAAAATAATTCTGTCTTAGCGACTTCGTAATTTGAATTGATCTGTTCATCTATAACTTATTAATTTTGTTGTATTCAAAGTACAAATCTTGTATGTAATTCAAATTAGAGTAACAGCGACAGTTTTTAATATGACAGGCCACATATTTATTTCTATCATAGTACTTGTTAAGGTTAATTTAGAACATTAACAAAGAAAAAATACTGCATTCCTAATGTACAATGTTCATTTTAGTCACTCGAGTTACATATTGGCCAACACTTATTTAAATTTCTAGTTCGTTTTCATGCATATCACATTCCCTGCCGCGTTTTCTAAGGCCTTTCCCCTTTCACAGCCAAGTTTTAAAAACATTTTACAAGAAGTCGCAAAAAAGATTTTGACTATTTGTAATCAAGGATAAGTACACAATATTTAGATATATCGAGATATCAGAATTTAGTAAAACAAATTAAATAATCTCTTGTTTTAAAATTTTTGAGCGAAAGCAAGAAACTTTCACTCCAGTGCACCAATAGCAATAGAAAACACGGCCCAACTCAAGCACCGTTTCCACTACTCACTAGCAACATCCATATAGAAATGCATCCTGGCATACAATTTTCTATGCATTTAGATGGTCACATAATATATGTTACAAGTATTAGGGTATCATTTTCAAGTCCATAATGTCTCATACAAAAATAATATAGAAAATTCAATCATGCCATAATATGTACAAGACTTCTCATTAATAACTATTTTTAAATTCCTTTTTTTTATATTTTTTACAATTATAAGTTCATGCCTAAATGGTAAAAACTGTACACAAGCTTATTTACAGGAATCCATTAAAATAGACTTTTTAAAACTAAACCAAGACAATCGTTCCAATATTTACATTTTCTTATATACATATTATAAAGTGAATTTCTAAAGTGGCTAGAAATTGCAAAAAACTCAGTTTGCGACCACAAACGTAAAAATAGAAATTCTAGTAATCAATTCGTTGTGCTGTAATCAATAGGCACACAAAAATTTTCCGTAAAATAATTACTATTTAATAGTTAGTACTTAACTACACTTTCACTGTTCACTTACCACTTTTAGTCCAAGTGTCAGTCTAAATTGTCCATTGAGCCAAAGCCGACATTCCAACCGTAACAAAAGGATATTGGACAGAATCAGTTCAACAATCTTGATTAAAACCAATTCTTTCAGCAAGTAATGTTCGAAAATCAACTTTGGACAAAATCGACAGAACTCAATCGGAACATAATCAATCCAAATTCAGGGTGCTTATTCAGTTTTTCCTGGAACTCGTGATGGCAATGTGTCGTGTCTCCTATACATCAACAAATAAGGCATCCGTGGTGCCTTCGGTTTGAGAACTTGGCCATCCGTAACTTGTGTCACTGTTGAGTCATCATACCTGACAAAATAATATATATTTTAATTGTAGGAAACAACGTTCTAATGTTGATTAGGTCTATTTCTATACTCAGTTTTGTTTGTCCACAGTTTTATTTGTTTGTAAAGTACATTCGGAGACGAAAAATAATGACATCACTGTATAAAGTTGAAATATAAAATTAGATATTTTAATTGTTTTACAAGGCCGATCATAAGTTTTTATTTACTCTGGTAAATCTATCCAACAGCATTAAAGTGAATTAACAATTTTAGAACGGGACTAATACATGGAAAGTGTAATTTAAAATTGACAATTGAAAATAAACTTAATAAATAATCTTAACCATTAACGTTAATAAGGAGCAGATTTGGAGATAATGTAATAAAATCATCATAAACAATAATAAATACATACCTAATCCAACCAGCCTGGCCATGGTACGTATCGGTGAGATAATGCCCCTTCACAGCTTCCACACCCTCGTGGTACACCACAGCAAACAATTTGTATAAACGCTGTTTGGTTGTATGTTTGCACGACATTATTTCTGAAAAATTTTAATTACTTTTTAACATTTTGCTATCACTTGATGATATTTTTTAACTAATTTTGTGATAATCAGATTTTATTGTCTACAAGCTGCGGTTGACCGCTTCAGAGACGAAAAATAAGTACATCATAGTAGAGTTATTAAACACAGGTGGATCCGGCAGACTTACTGCCTGGTATACCACCTACAGGCTAATTATAGACACTTAGCGATGTTTGAATCAGCCAAACAAATAAACTGATACACTAATTGTCCTCCATTATTGTAGTCAGATAAATGTTTTAGTTTTCCTTCCACTAACACTTGAACTTGTGTATTTGTATTAAAATTGACTTGAGTATTATTACGAATTGTTTGTAAAACTTGTTGTGAGACATTTTCAGACAGTTTTTACCTTTTTCCTCTGCATAAGAACCATCCTCGTACTTCAGGAAACATTTAAAAAATTTAACAATGCCAGTTCCGCTGTTCGTGAGTACATTCATTTTTACATTATAGATATCTGTTTTATGGATATAATAATGTTGTAAATGTAAAAATAACAATTATATTTGTAAAAACAAATTCTGTAATTAGATTATACATAATATAATTAAGTTTCTCTGGACTACCTCCTCAAACCTGCATGTTTTTCAAAAACAGTAAATACTAACTTGGATCAATCTTCAAGTCTATGGGAAAGTCGATGTTCTTGACAATCTTAGCTGTGTGACCTTCAGGATCGAGTTGGAAGCATTTGAGGTGAAGTAAAAGAACAACAGGTAGTTGCTCCAAAGACAACTGTTGCCAAGCGTCAGAAACGCCTTCGAGGGTGTCCTTGCCCGCTAACAGTTCAAGCGCGTCTTTAACTGTATTTGATCGCTGGAATTCAACAATATTTTGTTATCATTGCATTCTCTAATGTTTATACTTAAAAAGGTTATTGTCAGTAATCCTGCGCACGTACACGATCCAAGATAAAAACCAACTTAAACCGAAATCAACGGCATAAGACATAACATACATATAATATGTTAGACATAACAGACAAACAACGTAGATTATAATTTAACAAGCTTCTCGGGCAGGAAAACAGAGCCAGTTATCATCATATTAAGCACTCCTAAATCGCACCGATTCAAACCAAAAAAATATATTTATATAATTACCTCAATATCAAGTTGGAGTGTGAAGAAGGGTTGCACAGCATCCGTGACGTCATGGTGTGGCGCTCTGTGCAAACGCAGACGAGTGCGGCCGCGGAATATGTCCGCTACGGGAGTTCTGCGCGCCGACCAACGACGTTCCACAGCGCCGCGGTTACGGGGACCCATCACCTGGCAATACATTGGCATATAAATATAAATCATAAAAGAGTCGAACTTCGGGTCAGAATACAACATTTTGTTCGTATCACCTCGATGTTTGTCGTTCCACCACCGAGCGCTTTTGAACATATTAATTTTGTGTCGCGCTTTACTAGTATTTACAAACAAATACGACTCGGGGACCTTCAAGAAACACCGTGTCCAGCGGCAACGGACCCGTGGCACTGAAAGGGCTGAGAACCATCACCATGGGCAAAGAACCGTTATCCCTAAGTTATCCTATATCCTGCTCTGTCTTCGTTTTTATAAATAAATCGTTGAAGTACTTTTTGAGTACATTCTTAATGTAAAAGAAGCACATTGAATCAACCAATAAGTATTCGACAAAATAATCACGGCAACGCTGTCCTAATTTCGGATTAATTAGATAGATCTCTCACCTTCCACTCATCATCATCATCATCTTCTTCGTCTTCAATGGGTTGTTCTTGAGTGATAACACCATTTGGTTTGCTCTCTTTTGGCTCGTCTGGTTCTACTAGTTTTATCAACTGCAAATATAAGATAAATATTAATAAATCGGATTTATTTATTCGACATTATTACATCACTATCTTTTATACGTAACAAAATACTGTTTTCTTTGCGTTCTATTGAATTTATATTTACCTCAAGCATCTCATCATTGAGAGAATTGAGGAGACATCCAAGAAACTCCTCGGCATCCTCCTGTCTTCCTTCCTGAGACCCTGGGAAAGGTCTCAAGGCCCTAAGTACTCGAAGACCGGTGGAGCCATCAAGCGGTGGCCCAGCGGGGACAGATACAGTGTTATTGCTTGTTTCACCGCGCGCACGGCGGTTTGGACCCGCTAATGGACTAAACTCATAGCATAGTTCCACCCTGTAACAATTATTTCATACACATGTTCTTTTGTGTTTATAAAGCATAGTAGACAACTGTATGAAGATTGTAACATTAATTTACAATTTCACCAGCAGACGTGATCGTACGCCATTGGGAAGGACTTATTTGACACTTATATTTCGGCCAATTTACACAATGTCATTAGAAATTATAGCCACTGTGTATTCTTATATATAAGCTATATTATTGTAGTTTCATTAAAATAAATTCAGTAGTTTTGCGTGAACGAGTAACAGTTATGCATCCATACTTATAAACTTTTGTGTTTATAAAAATAGTAGGATAGTAATAATTAATAGATTTAAAAATGACATTGGCGGCTGGTGCATAACTACTACATATTATTTACCATTTTAGCAAATGGGTCGTTCTCATTTATACATGATGAAAATAGGAAAGTGTAAAAATGTTGTGTAAGCTGAACTTGTAAAATATTTCCAATACTTACATAGAATCAATAACAGGAGTGCTGGATTTCCCGCGTCGGGTTTGGTAGGGCAGAGCTTTCAGCATATTGTAAAATGGTGGGCAGGCTATCAGCGCCTGAAGAATCGCGTTCACGTAACAGTAGTTTGAACGGTTTGTTAGTCCTCGCGGCAAGAGCGAAACAGGCTTGTGATCTAACTGGTATTTTGACAGGAACTCTGGAATCCATACGAAAATATCATAAATGTGATTATTATAATAAATGGATTGTATACATTTTGACCTATTAGGTTAGATATGTTGCAACAAGAGGACTAAAATGTCAATTTAAAGGCTTATTATTATAAGATAGCCTATTGCAGTGAAGCAAGTATACTCAATTGGTCATGGTTTAGCATTACTCGTCCAGTTTATAATAATGAATAGGAGAATGTCTGTCGTCACCACCTAACTAACGCAGTTTTGGTCTGCTTTTCAATTGATACTGTATATATCTTACCTCCCATCCTGTACGAGTTAGGGTCATCGCTGAACGGTGATGCCGGAACTGGAAGTGCAGGAGTTGCTTCTTTCTGTATAGGGACTTCCCTCACTTCAGATGTAGTAGTTACCGGCTTAGCTGTTGTTGATGTAGTACTAGTGCTGCTCAAAGAATTCACCGAAGTCTTTTCAGAGTAGGACACGCTTTGTTGAGCAACTGTTACTGGTGTTTTTGGTTTTTCTACTCCAACAGTTTGTAAGGAGGCGTCGAAAGGTGGCACCTTAGCTACTGGCTTCTGGACATTGGCAGCGACCGTCGGAGCGATGGTGGTCGGACTAGATGGTTCTTCAGTCACAGTAGCTGGGGATGTAGTTATACTCGAAGGTTTGTTGGAAAAGAGGCTCGCCCAGGATTTCCCTGGTGCGGGTTGCGGTTGTTGCACTATTACTGGAGGTACTGGCTCAACCCTGTTCCGTGGAGTTGGAGGCGGTGGAAAATCAGATGCTGTCGGAGCAGGAGGCGGAGGCTGTGGTACCGGAGGAGGCTCTGGGACAGCCACCTTCCGCGAATGAGAGAAGGGAGATTTATTAGTGACAATCAATGGAGGTCCCTGGGCGTGGAGTGTAATTGAAATAGGCATTGGTGCCTTGCTTGGCGGTAGGGGTGGTTCCCGCTTTACGTGTTCTACATTCACGGTTTTCTCTTCAATAGCCTCGGAAGATGGAGAGCGATTAGCAGGTCCATCGCGTTTTTGTCTGTTTGCGAATGGCGGTTTAGGTACTGAAGCAGACTGCTGGACAGGCACAGCAGTAGGAAGTAATGGTTTGGGTGGTTGTTTGCCTGTGAATGGTGCAGCAGGACCTTTCACTGCCTTGTTTACAATAGGCACAATTTTAGGATTTTGAATGCTGGCCACTGGATGTGGTGGGTAGCTTTTAGGTGCATTTGCACTAGTGTCCTGTATTTTATTTTCAGTCCAAGTTTGTTTGGAAGGATCAGTCTTCAAAGTTGGGGAAATTTTCTCAGTTGTAGCATTCAGTGGCTTTAGAGTAGTTTCAATTGGTCTTTCCTGCTTTGGACTGCCTGGTCCCTTGGCGATTTTAAGATCTTTAATCGGCAGTATATCAACAGGTCCTGTCGTTGATGCGATATTACTAGGAGTCACAGGAACTTTCTGCTCTTGATGTTTATCACTTTGTACATTTTTATGATTCAGACCCTGAACAAAATTTTTCGCATAGACATTAAACTGATGCGGAGTTGTCTGATGCAGAGGCTGCTGTTGTATAGCCATGGGAGCAGGCGGATGTGGAGGAGGAATAAACATAGACGGCATGTATTCAACACCACCATCCACTGGTTGACCATAAGGTGGCCCTCCATAATGGGCACCAGCATAGTAAGCTTCCACTGCCTCCTGTTCCATCAAAGCTTCCTGTGAGTATTCGTCGGGACCTTTTTCTGCTGCTTCACCCTCAACTGGGATAGGATATTCTGGGTAGTATTGAGGGTAAGGATAGGGACCATAGACTAGTGGTTGGTACATGGGTACATGGTATAGAGGAGCACCTTGCGCTTGTGCTGCCGGGTAGTATTGGTGGTATGGAACATAATATGGTGGTGGCTGGGTTTGTGGAGGTGAAGGAGGACGCTTGTTCCGCCTATCTCGTCTGTGGTTTCGCGGCGGCCGATCCCCTTGCGGCTGGGGAGGAACATATTGATGTTGAGGCGGCTGGTAATACTGTCCCATGTAGCCGTGCACGTTTACGTTGGCAGTGACCTGACTAACGTAGACGTTAGGCGGCGCGACAGGCCACTGGTGAGGTGGTGGCGGCGGGTAAGCGGGCGCTTGAGCGTAGGGCGGCGGCGCGTGGGGTGGGCCGGCCGCGCCGCGCTGCGGCGAGTGGGGCGCCATCTCGCACTCGCCGCCCGACAGACTGTCCAGGCTGCTCGACACGGTCCCTGCGCCTACCGTGCTCGATGAACAAGATGATACACCTGGAAAATTTAGTAGTCACTTTAGATTTAGGCTTCCATCTAATATAACATTTTATTAAGTTGTCACAAATAACTATAAGCAACATTTTAAATTCCAAGCTAGGCATTCCTAATATCCTATATATAAACTAATAAATTGGTTTTACTATTTAGGAATTACTATAATAACAAAATCTCTCATTTATATCAAGTTGTAAAATAATTTTAATAAGATTATGTAAATATTTTTTTGATGTGTTCGTAATTAATAAAGAGAAACAGAAACTCATATAACAATTGCACTTAAGATAAATGTATCACCTGTGGCAGTATCAGTCCAACCGTTTTGTGTAGTGGATGTGGTGCTGATAGGTTTTTTGAACAGTGCACACTGCAAACTGCTCAATTCCGCTTCCTTTACATCTGACAAGTCTAGGAACTCATATTCCTGAAAAACAACATAAAGGTCAATGATTTAATCAAATTCAGATAAAAGTCTAATATTTGAAATATGCAAGGGCAATGTTAATTAGTTGTTTTTTTTAAATGGGCAGATAAGAAAAAAATTATTTAACAAAAAATATTAAATGTTTGTATGTGACAAGAAACAGAATTATGTCCAAATAAAATATGTACCTAAGGTATTTTTCTGCAAGTACTTTCAAAATTAAATAATTACCTAAAATGCCTATTTTCTTTTATGTCATTTACATTATCATTAAACAAAAACTTAAACAAGTTTTTAAGCTTAAGGGATATGAATTGATGTCCATTTACATGCTTTTAATGAACAGACAAGACTCTACATTTATAGATACTAGATAAGAGTATGAAAATTACAGTTCTTACCTACAACCAACACATTAAGGGAACTAATTATACAAACTAAAGATAATATATGGAAGTAAAGAATAAAAACATCTTCATATATTGTTTCAGAACAACAAAGCTACAAAATATTAATTTTAAAGATGTTGCAGTCTATCTGTAGTACAAGCAGACTGACTTTCATAAGACCATTTAAATTTAATGTACTGTTGATTATTATAAAATCTTTTATTAACACCTCAAGTTTTTAAAATGGCCTTAAATGGAAATACACCTACAAGTATCATATGGTGCAGTTAAAAAAATAACTTGTAAAACTTCAACTATAACTTAAAATATTATCTTAGTTGATTGTATACCCTGCTTCAAATTCAAGTAATAAACATAATTTTAAATAAATAATAGTCTTAGATAACAAACAAATTCTTTTAATGTTATACAAAGGAATTATCTGTGTTTGTAAAATTATTGACAAACTGCCCACCCTTGTACTAAACAAAAGATATAATATAGATGACAAATGAAGCAAAACCAAATAATTATCTTCCACTTAGCCCAATTATTTGGAGTTACTCATTGTTAGACTATGGTAACATTTAGTTGTTCTGTTGAAACATATAAATCATGTTGCAAACTCCATATATGCTGAGAGCATTCATTGTAAGCAAAAAGTTGCTGTAACTAGCTACTCATAAATACCTTACCCACACTTGTCATAAAATTATTCAATACATATATTGTATTACTCAAAAGTACCATGTCCTATTCATTCATGACAAGGATTTACTTTACAAAAAAATGCCATGCTAAAGGCATTAAGATGTGATGCTCAATAATATCTGCAATAATTGCATCAGTTTTGTATCATAAACACTGATAAAGTATGGTAACCTTGAAAATATAAAATGCTAAGGAATGACTTTGATTTTATGAACATAGCTGTCAATTTTTTAGGTTATCTGATCGAAATATTTAAAAAATTTCATTATAAGAACAGTACCCTACCTAATATACAACATTTTAATCACTTTTTCATGTATGGTAATAATGATGGGAAATTTACCAGCAAAGAAAAAACAACAACAAGAGAACCATTATAGACCATGTGCTTTTTAGTGCCTAGTGATGCAACGAAGCGAAAATTTATATACCTAAGCTCAATATTTACTTATAATATCCATTACTATCAGCTTAATAAAAAGCATATATCAGCATCTAAACACTTGCAAATATAAAGCTTCAAACTGTGCTGAGAATATCAAGAATAAAATGGCGTAACAACGCTTAGTTGCCGGGTGCCATGTATTGACAAATCAACACACGACTGTAATTCGTTAACCCCAGTTATAGAACTGTTGCAATTAATACAATCATATTCTTACTTACCTCACACGTGCACACATTTTCTGGAAAGAGATATTTTTTCTAATGTAATGGCCAGTTTCAATATCACCAAAACAAGAAACAAAAGCCAAACAGAATTAAATAAAAATATTTTTTCGGGTAATTATGTAATGCTCACCGTTTTCATCAAATCCATCTCCTTTTACACAACACCATTACGAACTTTATTGCCGTTTAAATTCCATATGTAAAACTGAAGCGAGAGGATAATAATAGGTTTCTTGCTAGTTAAAACTGAAGCAACGACGAGGCCATGCACTCACCGACGTCCGCGATCCGACACTTAACAGGAAATGACAAACGCCGCGCCATATTTAATTTTTATTTTAACCAATAACAAGGTAGGATTGGAATAATACAAAAACCATAGATATGGATGTCAAAAATACAAACATTTCCGAAAATATCGTTCAAGAATGTAAGAAGTTGGAAGTATTATTTTTGTTTAAATAAATAATAAATTTTAAATAGTTCAATCAAATAAAGACTTATGTTAGTTGATATAATAATAATGCAATTATATACTACAGTAATAATTTCTATCGCTAACTGGTAATTACAAAACGATGAAGATGGCGCTGAATACTAAAATCTTTGGTAGAAAATTATGATGCCATTGTAATAATTCGCAGCTTCACAACACCGAAATGACAACTTTGGCCGTGTGACCAATTCCTCGGCCCATTCCTTCAGGGCTACATTGGACAGTCTCCTAGCCCTGTCCACTTGCAATGATGAAAGACAGGACTACATGAATAGACTATATATCATAGATATTAGGTATATTGATATATATATGTATATATATATGATATATATACATTATAAAAGTATACGTAACAGATAAAAGTAAATTAAAGCTTAAAGATACATTTTACTCGTAAACTTGTCCACGTATCCACTCATGCCGTTTGAATTTTATTATCTTCCAATTCAAGAATTTAGAAATTGGGTCATTTTCTGTGAATGTTTATTTATAATATACTTTATTAAATATTTAGTTTTAATTGACATATATAGTATCATTATAATAAAATTTGAGGTAGTAGTTTCTTAATAACTTGATGAAGATGTACTAAGACACTTAAAAACTTGACACCTAATTTTTGTTAAACCAGTAATTGTACTTGCTGCTAAGTATTTCTGACACTTTTATACAGTACAAATATAATAAAAATGTCCTCCTTTTAACAGGAAAATTTTGTCTTGTGGACAGTCTGATAATATTTTAGGTGAGTCAGTCTACCTGCCCACACTATTAGCCAAGCTCTTATCTCGGCAAATATTCCGATTGTTTGTATTACCGATCTAATTCTCGAGCGACGTGACGTTATATTATTACTATATTAAGAAAAAATATTTTATAAGTCTATTTTCGTTTATTACCTATGTCTTAAGCTATATGATGGATTAATGAAACCGTTTGTGAATTATTTTATTTTAATTATATGTACGTTCGGTTGACGTAAATGATTAAGAATTTCTGGCTACACAATGCCGAATCAACCCTAAACCCATAGTGAAAAGGATCAAATTAAAAAAGTTATTAAATATCAAAGGACGCCTTTGTAATGAAATATCGCCGAACAACACTTACGACCGTTATTTGACTTTATCGTACATCTTGATTCTTTCCATATACTGACCACATTTCGTCTAAAAACCATTTATGGGAATTGTCTAATCTTATTCCAATATTCGCTACAATACTACTCTCAGTAATTTCGTATATTAATCTTATGCTAGAATGAATGATTCATGATATAAAAATACGATTTGAAGCGACACTGGTTTTTTTTTTATAAAAAGACGGTAGACACACATGGACATTTAGCCCTAGTGCCATGGGTGCATTGCAAATCTTTAAGGCATATAATCATTCAAAACACTCGTTTCTATTTTAATATGTACTAATAAAATTAAAATAAACAGCCACAAATATTTTGCTTAATGATTATCAATTTAGATAAGAGGAAACCTCTCATGCTAATTAAAGAATTAACATACGTATTAAGTATTATAAAAGTGTAGTATGTCGCCGTCTTGGCGGTAACTAGTGATACAATATTATACATTATATAATGTATGGTATTCAGTGGTGGAGAAAGGCTCTTTAAGTTATTACAGGGTTCATTTTGAGTGTTATATTTCTTTGATATGTAATTTGGTGACTGCTGATAGTATTTTTAGTAGGTACACCATTTCTGTCATGAATGATTTTTTTTGTATTTAAGTTCTCTGCATAAATTTTTAGTTAATTAAAGGGAAGAAAAGATTTTTAGTTAAAAAACAATTACATAAAAAAACTGCCTCTTAATACTGTAAAACGAAGTAAAACTGAAACTTTTTGGCAAATTGATGAAACGTGATAAAAAAATATGATTGTTCTATATTTTTTTATCGAAATAATGGCAAAGGAGCAGAAGGCTCACCCAAAATTTCACGGACACCCCCAGCCCTTGCAGAGTTGCGGGTGCGATGCCGGCCTTTAAGCGTACCTATTGTACGCTCTTTTTTTTGAGACCCCAAGTTGTATTAGTTTGGAAATACCTCGGAAAATATGAGAACGTTTTATTAAACAGGGAGTTTTTTTTATTCTTAAGCAAATTGTGGGATTTTTATCAACATTTATCAAATTACGGATAATAGCTCCTAAGGCATGCGAAATAATTTAATTATTCAGCTCTCCTTCAAATATATCTGTATTCGTTAAAATATGTAAGTATTATTTAGCACGGCACATTCCGCGGGACCGAACAGCTAATTATAAATAATGCATTGTGCTTAAATGAACTTCTATATTTGCGATAAAAAATAAAAGCAAAATACAGATTCTAAACATTCAACTATCTTATAAGTCTCTAATATTTTGTTTATTATCATAATTATACATGTTTTTGAAATTTTTGTTGGTATAAATAATAACAATATTAGTTACAATAATATAGAAAACATATTACTAGAAGCATTTTAATTATAAATATGTAAGTTTAATTTCAGAACATTAGAATGTTAAAAAAAAATTAAAAATCTGTTAATTTAAAACTGTAAGTTTCTATAGAACGTTTGAATCGGATATTTCCAAATTAGTCATAAGCTTTATATATAGCTACTTTGTGCTTTATACAAAGTCAAACAAAAAGTCATAGTAGGCTTCTTTTTAATATATATACTTACTGATTGCGTCTTATTAAATAATAAAACACTAATTACAAGTTATAAAATAGCATCGGGGACTAATTAATATAGATACCGTTTAAATTAATTATTAATATTTCCCAGAGTGAAACTTCAAATATTTCTTAATGTATTAACAGAATATTAAATGAATCGTACATTTTGAACTCCTTAATTAAAGTTCTTTTAAGATCAAAATTTTTCATGTTATACCTACATCCTAGAGAAACGCGATGCGAGTTAAATTATATTTTATTATGAATATTCTAACAAAATCTTTCTAATTATTTTAAAAGCTAGAGGAAAACAAATTAAATTGTTAAGTAAAACTATTTTTTTGATTGAAAATGCACTTTTTTATAAAAATACACGTTTGGTTGATATTCTGTATTCGTACAAGAGACCACGTATTACAAATGAACTTTAACAATTAATAAAATTGCATTTTCTTAAGCGCTACGGCTACGATTTCGTAGCCCGTAGATGCTTCCGCCTGGGCTACGAATTCATAGCAGCCTACGTACGCCTACGCGGGGCGCGGCGTTAAAACCAAGCACCAACCACTATGCAACGTTGAATGTAGCGTAGGTATAAAACGCAGCGTAGCTCGAAGGACCACTCACTTTCTGTTAACGCTGTGTACGCTTCAGGCGCCGCGATCAGTGCTAAGTTTGTGAAAGTACGTACGTTAACTTTCAGGTAAGTTTTACATCCGGTCTAAAAGATTGTTAATCGTTACAATTTTTAAAACAATCTTATTACATAACGTTATAAAAGTTATTTTATTACTATAAAATTATTACTAAAATATAAAGAAATGTTTATAGATCTGTAAATATTTTATATAAAAAAAAGTTCTTTTTTTCACAATTAATATGATCTAAAATATTTAAAATATAAAAAATTTTCAAGTTAAAAAACAACCAATTAAAACATGCATGGCCCTAGTATTTTTTACGCCCTATAGAGTGTTAAGTGACCTGTAAACTCGCTGTGTACCTGCACCTAGGTTATAAATTAAACTTTATCGCTTTTTTAATCACAAACAGGAAGGGTATAACTATTATTAATTATAATTGATCCCTGTGCTAATCCATACGTCAAGAGAGTTTATAATTAAAAATATTTTGTTTTAGTTAATGTCTATGATTGATTTTTTTTCTTAAAATTCATTGAATATTCAAAAAGTTCTATCCTGAAAATTACCCATTCTTTCAAGACTACAAAAATCAGCGAAAAAAAACTGCTTAAACAGTATTTTTTAATTATAAATGGCATTATATTGAATGGAGTTTACAAAAATGTTTTTTGGATATTAACCTTTTACTATCTTTCTTTCTTTTTTTTACGATAGGAAAATTATAAATATTCAAGTGTGTATCGCCAATTAATTATATTAATAGGCTTCTGTAAGATAGATATAACATACATCTCGAATGTTAACGTTTCCTTATTCTGAATTCGTGAGAAAATCACATTATTAAATGTATCATTTCGTATTATCATCTGGCAAAGATATTTTCAATCAGCATGATACAGGGTTATAATAATAAAAAACTATTGCTCGGACAAAATTTTAAGGATAATCCCTCATACTCAGTTCCATAAGCGTGGTTCATATGTGAAACCCACTAATGGAATTAACGGAACACGTCCATGGTACTCTCGTCCACGAACCACCTACTCCAATTCACCACATACATGGATATTGGTTATGATTTTGATAATTTTAAACAACGAGTGTACCATTGCATCGGAAGCTCAGCACGCACCTTTTTTATCCATAGGTTCCAATGAACTAACATACGTTTACCTATTGTATTCCAAAATTACAATAAAAAACAAATTCTACCTATGATTTACTACGGTTTATTCTGTAGTTAAATTCCCAAATCTCCATATAATATAAGTAGAAAAAAAAATACGAAACAATAACTAAAAGAGTTTAATTTATAAACTTATTCAAAACCTGGACTAAATATAAAGAATATTGCACACTTAGAAGTATTTAATAGTTCTCTCTTTAACGAGATTTAAATTCACCACTCGAAAGTCGAAACCTTTATGAGAATACCTATTAATTACAAAATGTTGGTTAGTGAAAAGGGATAATACTCGTATACTCATGAATAAATTACTTGTAAAGAAAGATAATGTAAATTTATTCAGTTTAATAGGAACGTCAGCTTTTAAAAAATATAAGTAAATATATTATTATTTAATATATTAAATAGTTTAATATCAAGTATTTCGTTTTATTTATTTATTTATTTTTGAATTTGTACACAAATTACTATTCATGCTATACATATAGCATTTAGTTAAAATACCAACAAAAATAAACAGACGAACAACAGTTTAGAATTCTATTGTAAATGAACCCATAAAAGGCTATACAATTTCCTTTGTTAGTAAAAGAAAGCGACGGAAAGACTGTTATCGTGCAAACTGAGTTTTGACAACAGCGAGAAATTAAAACTGAGACATCAGAAAATAAAGATTAGACGAACGAAAGCCAATTCATTTGGCAGAAGTTTGAGAACAATGCAAAGAGTTTTAAGCTTATGGAAATAAAGTAAATATTTATCCGTATTGCAGTAATTATAAACGTTGATGTTTCAAAATTATAAAAAGAAATAAAACTAAAACACTAAATGAAAGTAAGATAATCTTATTATTTACTTGTCGGTCGGTACCATATAATTTTACT